>CAKNYM010053261.1:33883-58326 GCA_932195095.1 Andricus curvator | reverse complement strand
AAAATTGAACAATTTTCTTAAAGAACAAAATTGTTGAATTTTCAACTAAACAGTTGAATTTTTATCCAAGAAAGAGGAAGGTTCTACTAAAATTGATCAATTTTTAAATTAAAAAGAAAAATTTTCGAGAAAATAGTTGAATTTTCATTTAAAAAATATTTCAGTTGACTTTTCTACACTGAAATATTAATTTGAATCAGAAAGTAAATTTTCTACGAGAAAGTAGTTGAATTTTCAACCAAAACCGTTGAATTTTAATTGAAGAAAAAAGCAATTTCTACTAAAATAAATGAATTTTAAATTAAAAACACAAATTTTCAAAAATATAGTTGAATTTTCATTTTTAACAAATTTCAGTTTAACTTTTCAATATCAAAATATGCGTTTAAAATGAGAAGTGAATTTTCTACGAAATAACTGAATTTTCAACAAAACAGTTGAATTTTTAATCGAAAAGGATGTCCTTTTTAGCAAAATTTTAATTAAAAAGACAAATTAAAAAAAAATTGAATTTTTATCAAAGAAAGATTTCAGTTGACTTTTCTGCACCAATATGTGAATTTTAATCAAAAAGTAAATTTCCGACAAAAGTAGTTGAATTTTTAACCCAATAAGACGAATTTTCAGCCAAAAAAAAAAAAAATAATTTTCAACAAAACAGTTGAATTTTCAACCAAAAAGAATGACTTGTTAACAAAATTGTTGAATTTTCAAACAAATAATAAAATTTAGAAGTAAAAATATAATCTTCAGGAGGAAGCAACTGCAAAAAAAGAAACATAAATATGAATACAAGGCAAATTAATTACTCACAAGAATATTATATAAGATTAAAAATTCCCTAATATTTTCTTGACCAATTTTCCATCATTCCTGACCATTAATAAAGAAAGACCAGAATCTTAAACTTGTAAGATTTTTAACCAAGAATTATTTATAAACGGAATAAAACAATTTCAAATTAAATTTCGCAATTTTTAAAATTTATTCGGCTTGACAGTTATTTATAGTTATAGAAATTTCCTGACTTTTGCGAAATTTTTATTCTAAATCCCTTACTTTTCCCTGACAAATAAAATTCTCTGACTTAAAAAAAAGTTGTCGTTGGCTAGGTTCGTTTTTCACTCACCAGGTTTCTTTGGCGCGTGAAGTTAAATTAATTAAAAATTTCTGTACAATTACTGCGAGTTATTTGTTTCATTTACAAATTTCCAAAAATTACGTAAAAGAATGGAGGACCCCCCCTGCCGTAACAAATCGTAACAAAATCTCTCGACCCTTAGCAATTCTTTTACCATACTTCAATCATACGTTCACTATACTTCATTCAAATATACCACATTTTTTTTACCCTGGAGAAGACAAGCATTCGTGCTACTAAAGGATCAATAAAGCCGATTAGTTAATTATGAAATGAGTAATTTACACCCTATGCTGGTGGTCAACTTGTTTCAAAGATAATTAATCATCTAACGGATGACTCATGAACGGCTAATAAATTACCTTCTTGCATAGAGGGATCTTAACATCGGAATTTCATTGCAAAGAAAGTGAGAGTGTCTCTATTCACTAATGATAAAAATCCATTGTTAAAGAAGAAAGAGAGATTCTGATTTTTTACAAGCAAGATTATTGCGGAGTACAAAACACATTAAACAAATTGTCAGAAAATGATCTTATCCCATTATATTATCTGAATCACAAGAATAACTCGAATTTTCCATATAGAGCGCAACTTAATTAAATAAATTCGAATGGTGAAATCCGATACCTGATCGTTGATGTCGTTTGTTTCTCAAAATGGAGTGATAGAAAGCGCATCGTAAAAGTTATTGTACAATTATTGTACTATACAGCAGTATCATTGACATTTATCGTTGGCTCTCAAAACAATTTCATAGCCAATTGCCTGCTGGCCAGCTGCGATAGGCAGACTTATATGTTCATATATGTGTTTAAGAAATACTGTACGTGCTCGGGCGTTAGGAGTCACATACGTCTGCAGAAGAGGACCGCATTCTCGAGTTACGCTTACATAAATTAAAGCGGTGACTAATTTAATGAACGATAGATCGTTTTGGCAGAGGTAATCCAATATTCCTGACAGGCACATGATTTTTACGACCCCGATCGTATATTAATGGTAGCAGGTTCGATCGTTTCAATTGTTTAATATGCCATCCACCCCTTTATCAAGAATCGCTGTAGCAAATCGCCGCCAAGGAAAGAAAAAACATTCTAAGCACTCATTAGGGACCGTCCATTAACTACGTGAACAATTTTAGGGGGTGGGGGTCACCATAAAAACTGCTGGGGGTCCAATGGAAGTAACGATAACATTTAGTACGTTTCCTGATGATAATTTTTTAAACACTGGAACCTGGATTTCCGTAAACTGGATTTGTGCGTTCCTAGATGTCCTCCACAATTTCGTGATGAGAGGAGCCGCGGGACCGAAAGGGAGGCGGTGCTCAGTCAAGCGTGACAAACAGCATGAGGGCCGCACTCTTAGCGCGGTAGTTGCATCAGGCTAGGTCATGCGTGCAAATTTAACAGAAATGGTTCATGCGGCTCTGCCTGTTTACGTTGGGAGTGCCTGTATTTGTGTCGAAGTCCACTGCGGGTCATGTTGGAAATCTTGCACAAACCCAGGTTCGAGTGTAATTCTTATTTTTTTCTCTGTTTTTAGGAAAGTTATTTCTCCACTTTTTTTCTCGTTTTTTTTTCTTAGATACGAACTAAATTAATAGAACCCAACAAGGAAAATCAACTAATTTTTGTTGAAAAATCTACTATCACATTTTTGGTTTGGAATTCATCTCGTTTGATTGAAAATGCTAGTATTTGATTGAAAATTTCAAAACATTAAAAAGTCTTTTTTGTTTTGTAAAAAATCCAGGTTGAACATTCATTTTTTTAAGATTCATCATTTTAGTTGAAAATTTATCTCTCTTGTTAAAAATGTAACTATTATGTTGGAAATTCGCTGTTTGGTTGAGAAATAATTTTTGTAACCAACAATGTAAATGTTCCATTTTTGGTTGAAAATTGACATTTTTAATTGTAATCTGATCTTTTCTAATTAAAAGTTCATGTCTTTTTTGTTGAAAATTCGTTATTTCTGTTCAAAAATTAATCTTCTTGGTTGAAAATTCATCCGTTTTGATTAGAAAAGCAACTGTTAAGTTCTAAATAAATCTGTTTTGGTTAAGGATTTGACAATTCAATTGAAAGTTAAACTCTTAGGTTGGAAATTAACTTTTTTTTCAATTGAACTATTTTTATGAAAATTTAACCGATTTGTAGATAATTCGTCCTTTCGGCTTTAAAATTCAACAATTTTGATGAAAATTAATGTATTTGGTTGAAAATTAGTGTTTTTCGTTAGAAAATTTATCTTTTTGGTTAAAAATTTAACTATTTGGTTAAAAACTCATTTTTTAGTTGAAAATTCAACTACATGGTTGAAAATTGAACTAGTTTATTAAAAATTCATTTTTTTAAGATTCATCATTTTAGTTGAAAATTCACCTCTCGTTTAAAATGTAACTATTTTGTTGAAAATTCGTTTTTTTGTTGTTGAGAATTCATTTTTTAACCAGCAGTGTAAGTATTTCATTTTTTCTTGAAAATTGATTTTTTTGATTGAAAATTGATTTTATCTAGTAGAAGATTCATGAATTTTGTTAAAAGTTTATCTTTATTGATCGAGAATTAATCTTCTTGGTAGAAAATTCAGTCTTTTTGGTTGAAAATGCAACACTACTTGGTTCTAAATTAAGCTGGCTTGGTTAAGGATCCAACAATTTAGTGGAAAATTAAAATATCCGGCTAAAAATGATCTTTTTTGTTAGAAATTCATTTTTTTTAATTTGACTTTTTGCTTAAAAATTCAACTAATTTTATGAAAATTTAACTTTTGGGTAGAAGATTAACTTTTTTGTTAAAAAATCGTATTTTTGAGTTGAAATTTCGACCGGTTATGTAGATAATTTGTCCTTTTGGCTTTAAAATCCAATAATTTTTTGAAAATTGATGAATTTTGTTGAAAATTCGTCTTTTTGGGTAGAAAATTTATCTTCTTGCTAGAAAATTCATATTTTTGGTTAAAAATTTAAACATTTGGTTAAAGATTCATCTTTTTTAGTTGAAAATTCAACTACTTAGTTTAAAGTTGAACTAGTTTGATAAAAATTCATATTTTTTCAAGATTAACCTATTTGGTTTAAAATTGAACTTTTTTGTTGAAAATTCGTTTGTTTTTGACAAAACTTAATTTTTTTATCTAAAAATATCACTATTACATTTTTCGGTTAGAAATTTATCCTTTATGAGTTGAAAATTCAATTATTTGGTAAAAAATTAATGTATTTTGTCTTGAAAATTCGTCTTTTTGGTTAGAAAATTAATCTTGCCTTGTTGAAAATTGAATATATATTTCGATTTGAAATCTCAGGAATTTAAAGTGTTTCATATTGCATTCACCATGGTATTTACATTAATTTTATTTGAAAGAGTTTAGTCCTCCATTATTACCTTATTTTCGTTAAAAATCACCCTCTTTCCCATTTTTTGATATAATTTTGGCTACGTTACTTTTCTGATGGAGGAAGGGTGGTGGGGGGTGTAAAACAAGTTGTTATCAACTAGGGGGGACGGGGGACACTTTTTATCAACCAAAAATGATTCATTAAATTAATTCATTGAACTATTTCTACTATTCGTACTTGTCTTAATTTTTTGATTTTATAACTTTGATTACCTTTAACGCAAATAAATAAAAAATTATTACTTATTTACGTGGCGGAAATTTTTCACACGTAGTGGTTTTGGTGGGATACTAATCTGTCAATTATAAAAAAAGGCATATAAAACATTATAATCTTTTTTCATTCAACCTAATCAGTTAATTGATGTCAGTAATATAATTAAGCTGCAACGCTAATTACATGATAGTGAATTATTTTGAAGATTTCAAATACTGGCAATCAGTCTCAGTCAACCCAGGTACATATTGAGATTTATTAACGTATCAGTCAGCCCAGCACATTATCCATTAGGGTGGTTCAAAAATGAATTGGAATTTTTTTTCGAATAGTTATGCATATCGCCCGGAAATTTGTTTGAATTCACACAAAAATGAATCCATTTTTTTTAATGATATTCAGAGGTGGTGCAAGCCCTATAAAGTTTAACACGTATTTCCCGTGAGAAAAAAAAATATGTTTTTGCACATTTTATTCATAATCGTCAATATTAGCTGAATTGAGTTGAATCTGAACATTTCTCTTTAAAATTATTCATAGAATACGAATAAAATATTACTTTTTGAATATCACCTCCATAAGTCTGTTTTATAGGGCTAAAAAAACCATGTAAATGAAAAAATGGGTTTCTCGAAGTTTGGCGCTATTTATGATTTTTTTGTGGGTTTTCAAATTAAAGTTATGTCTAATACATAAAATACTACTTTATACTGATAATTAGATGTTGAAATAAATTTGTTGAACAATTTATTATTGTTTTTAGCAATTTTCTCTTAGAATAGAGATATAAAGTCGCGGTTTTTGAAAAAAATTTCCTCATGATTATTGTTTAAACCATTGATATTATTATTAATGTTCTCTTTGAATAATGCTAGAAAATTGCTGTTTAAAAAAAAAATTCCACTTCTGTGCAATTTTCAATTAGAGTGACGTAAATAATAAATTAAATATAGATTTTATAAATTTATAGAGATTTATAGATTTTAGTAAGGAAAACAATTTTAAAGTATGAACTGCTATTCATATTTTGTGTCGTTTCGAGAAAATTGAGATTTTTAATTGCTAAAAATGAAAAAATAAAAATTTTCGAAACGCGTACCCGTGGAGAAATTGCCCAATGCGGTCCTGATCATGGCTACTGTTGTGGTCCTGGTCGGGGCCACATCGGGCTACCCTATGTCGATTCATTCCCGACGTGGCCCCGATCGGGTTAGCTCAATGTGGCCCTGATCATGGCTACTGTTGTGGTCCTGGTCGGGGCCACATCGGGTTACCCTATGTAAATCAAAGTTAGTTTAAAAATTAGAATTCATTAAATTTAAAATTACTGCCTGTCTCAATCAGTGAATATTCAACTAATTTTCAGTTCAGTGACTAAGCTAAAGTTAAATTAGTTTGATTAAACTTGCAGGTAGTGTTATTTGACTACAAAATATTATTTTCATTAATTATTTGGTGACATTGTCTATGTAGAATTATTTAAATTCAACTAATTGTTAGTGAATGTAATATCGAAAAATATAAAAATGTATTTATTTTTGTCATATTCACTGAAAAGACTCGAAATTTGCGCAATGACAATTTGAAAATACCGCTCGAAATTTCGCTGTTTCGAGACCTTTGTCGTCGCGTCATGTTTTCGCATGAGTCTTCAAATAAGTCAAAAGGTCAAGCGATATACCTAATTTATAAATAATGCCAAAGGCAAAGAGTACTTTCCGGGTAAGGAAGCATAGAAAAGAAATTAAAAAAAAAAATTTCTTTCAAATTTCTTTTTCAATTATTTAAAATTATTTTCCCTACAAAAAAACTTAATTAAGTCATTGAAACCTCATTGCAAACTTTCCCTCCCCTACTATATCTACTTCACACTCCCCTCACTTACCCTTCTTGGAAAAAAGTATCACGGACGGACGGATGTACGGACACCCGATCAAAACTATGAAGAACGCATTAAATTCGTTAATAAATATGCAATTATCAAGTTAGTATTAATTATTGTAGGTATTTATCAATCTTTTGAGATTTTGTAGTTATTAAGATTTGAATTTGCCGCGCTAATCTTGAATGTATTCGATCAGTCTTTCGTTCGATTATTTGGCAACGAACAGAGGGAAGGAGAACAACTATGGAAAAGTGACGAACAGTAAGCGTTCAGTTGCGTAATTATACTTTTTTGAAATGCATCTTTACACTGGTGGAAAGTGTAGCATAATACCAAAATTTATATGATTGAATTAAATATAAATATATATATAATGTACAATCATACATTCAATAATATAGTATAATTATATAAAAATGCGTTTAAAATGCGCGCGCGTCTCTTTTGTTTCGTCATGCGTCGTCAGACGTCGGCCTAGTCGTGCTTAGAGATCCTCAAGGGAGAGTTGAGACGCGGGGTACTCAAATTCTGATTGGTGCCGCTGTACCGGAACCGGCTGTTCTAAAAATGGCGCGATATTCAAATAGAGTGTTCATTTCACAACAGATTTAATACAAAATAAAGAGAATATCATTGAACTAAACATTTAAAATAAACGAAGTGTAATTAAAAATCACTTTTAGGCATATATATTATACACATTTCCATAAATAATATTGGTTAAATAAATACATTTTGTAGGTTGGAAGCAAAGCTTTGGTTCGAAAAGGTTATACATACAAATAAAGTAAACATAAATTGTAGGAAAGGATGAAGATTTAAATGATGAAATTTCATAAATTCATATTCTGAAAATAATTGAAAAATCAGTTTTAAGAAAAATGCATACATTTTTTTTTAAGAAACATGAAATAAAGGAAAAAGTAACATGAGTGAAAAGCTATTATTATTTCACACTTAAACACGATATGGACAAATAAAAAACATATCATTGATATGTCGTGTGCATCGCCATCCTTTTGCTGGAGTACTTTTTATCAATATTTTTTTCTTTGGTCTTAGATTGATAACAAATTCCAATCTGCTCGATTGATATTCTGAATTAACAATTCTCTAAGTTTGGGATCTCGTGGAATTTGTTTCAGGAAACACCCATTTTTAGATGAATTATTGCAGTATAAAATATAGAAATTTACCATTTTTGCAAAACACTTATATCTCACAAAATATTATCAATATTTTTCTTTGGAAAGTAGGTTATACACAACCTCTTTTTCACTTCTTCATTGGTCACAAAACTCGCATATCACACTTCACACATCATAGCTTCAATATAAATAAACTAAGAAAAATAATTTATAATAAATAACGGGCCTGCATTACGCAGTTTCCATTTTCTAATACTTTTGCTTAAATACGAAAATTTCTCGATGCTCGCTCGCGTGCTGTCACGTATTGCGCTACGTGTCATTTTTCAAACTTTTCGCGCCGCCGTGAAATATCAAGTTCCGGTACAGCGGCGAGCATTGGAGGGGGAAACGTGTCTCAACTCTCCCTAGAGGATCTCTAGTCGTGCTGTGTTTGAAAATTTTTGCACGCAAATTTTAGCGGTTATTGCCGTTATAGCGAAAAGTGGATAATTGTATCAAAGAAAAAATTTTGTTGGATTTCAAATCGCTGTGGATAATGTAAATGAAAGGCCCCTGTATATTTTTACGAAGCGTGCGAAGATATATCGAAAGGTAAGTTCATTAATTTGTTTGTTACCATGACATTATTCCAATTTTAACCTTTTCTGTTTCACAATTATTTAGCTATGAAGGATTTCAATTCAAAAATTCACAATTTTGAACAGTTTTAATTTGGAATGACAAAATGTTGAACGTTTGAATTCTAAATCCAAATGCATGCAACTTTCAAATATTGAAATGAAAACCAAATAATTTTTAAGTTCCTTAACATGAAATTATTTCAATTGAAGCCGTTCCTGTTTTTAAATTATTTAACTCTGAAGTATTTTAATTTGAAATTGTAAAATTTTGAACAGTTTCAATTTGAAACTATAAAATGTTGAACGTTTAAATTATAAATCCAAATTTTTTTAAATGTACTCAATGTATTAACGTGCATTATATAAAGATTAAATATAATTAGTTTGCTCTGTTCAGTCGACTTTTCTTATTTAATGAAAACGCCAAAAAAATGAAATAACATGATTCCAAGATAAATGAATCACTGAATAATAGGATACAAGTGTAATTAAACAGAAATTCCTTTCTTGTATTTATATCATCAATGCGATCTTTGACGTGTATAAATTAAAAATTGTTTTAAAAAATGTATAATATAACCTCACTTTTTTATTATTTATTGTTCCACGTGCATCATCCAAAGATAAAGTACGATTAGTTTGCCCCGGCTTTTCATTTTTAATGTGAACATATTAAAAAAATAAAATAAAATGTTTCCAAGATAAATAAATAATTTTGAATTTTGAGGTAATTTTGAATTTTAAGTCTTGATCAAAGAACTAAGGTTATACAATTGATTCTTGGGTTTTTTTCGCCGTTCATAGTTAAATTATTTATTTATTTATTAGACAGAATACTTAATCGTATGGAACAGAATTTAATGAAATTTTGGCTTTTTTCAGATTGAATACAATGAATCTCAACCTTGTTCGACCATTCCGGTTAGTGGAGTTCATTAAAAGAGGCCCAAAAAATGAAAGGACTATTGACTGTGTTTCAGTAAACTGGATACGATTCGATCCAAATAAAAAAAAGGACGACAACAAATTCATGCCGCCACCCTACAATGAGAAGACAAATGCAATTTTATATAAATTGGTCGAATGTCAAGTGGAGGCACCTGACCATTGGGAAGAATACACAGTAAAACTCGTTGGTGATGGACGTAAGATTTTTCAATTTTCCAGAAATAATTAGATTTTCAACAAAATAGTTAAATTTCTAACCAAATAGTTGAATTTGCAGCATACAAAGATGCATTCCTAATCAAATTGTAAAGTTTTTAAACAAAAAAGATTAAAATTCAATCAAAGGTTTAAATTTCCAAGGCGAAAAACAAATTTTTTAGAAAGCAGTTGAATTTTCATCAAAAAAAATTTATTTTCAACCAAAGAAGCTGGTTTTTCTATCATGAAAGATGAAGTTTCAACAAAAGAGTGAAGTTTTTGAGCTAAAAAGTCGAATGTTTTAGAAAACCGTGACTTTCAAAGAATAAAAAATTAATTTTTAACAAAAAATATCATTTTCGATCAAAAAAGATGAATTTTTGAAAAGATAGTTAAATTATCAACTAAAAAGTTAATTCTTCAACAAACAAGAATAATTGTCTACCCAGAAAGACGACTTTTCAGCAAAATATATGAATTTTTTACCAAATCGTTGAATTTCCAACGAATAAGTTGAATTTTCAACTAACAAGATTAATTTTGTATAGAAAAAGACGACTTTGCAACAAAATACTCGAATTTTATACCAAATAGTTGAATTTTTAACTCATACAATATATATGATGAAGTTTCAACTGAATAATTCATAAAAATTCTTTACAGATTTGATTTCACAGCATATTTGAGAACGAAACACTGCTGCACATCGGCTCAGTGTTCAGAAATGCAAAAGATTGGGGTGGGAATAGAAAGTTTAGAACGAATCTCTGACATGCTTCACTTTTTACAAAATATTGATATGTAAAACTGAAAATAATTATTCTTAAAATATTTAAATAATAAAGTTTAATAGTCTTACTTAATTGTTTACTTTTTTATTGAATAAATTATATTTTAATGATATTTTTTAAAATAAAAATTAGAAGGGGCCTGGTCGGGGCCAGATCAGGCCTTCCTTATGGATAACCTAGTCAGGCCCTGATCGGATTAGGCGTTTCATTTCGAGTCATACATACAAAAGAGAAACTGGATGTTAAAGTATTATGTATTTTTAAAAGATCTGAAACCTTGATTTAAAGCTTTTTGTAAATTTTTATCCTTGACTAAAATAAACGGATGAAACATTAAATTTTCATAGTTTTTTAGGCTTTTGACCTTGAAATTTAAAGTTATGGGTATTTTCACTATTATTTTCGTAATCAGCGCGCCGAAGTACATGGATATACTTGATGGGGCTTGCGCCATCTCTAAATATAATTTTTTTTCGAAACAAAAAGAAATTTGACCACCCTATTATCCATACTACAATTTATAATGCAACCTCACATGACCCTATTTTTATGAATATTTCATGTTTGGTTGACCAAGTATTGAACTTTTGAGAACGGTAAAAGAACAGAGTTCTAGAGAACGAAACAGGGAATATATGGCTTAATGTGCCTCTTTATTGAATATTTGAAAGTACATTTTTGAAACAAGCATAAACCTAAAAAATCAAATTGTGCAACGAATTTGAACAAGAACGCTAATTATGAAGAACTGATTTTTCTTAAACTTTTGTAAATGCACAAAATTACGCAACAGAATCATTTAAAAATAATGTATTTAAAATAAAGAATTACAATATGGCATTCCGGTACATACTATATACTTAATCACATTAATAAAAGAATTTCCATATATGAAAGTATCACCCTTGATACCTGCAATAATGGTGGTCTAAGGAAGATTCTTTGAATACTTTAATAAGATTCATCAAATACGTATACTGCCCGTGCAGAAATTTCAGAGTGGCCCTGGTCGGGGCCAGATCTGGCAAAATTTGCCCCAATCGGGTATCCCAGTTAGGGCCAGACTCGAAATGAAACGCCTAATCCAATCAGGGCCTGACTAGGGTATCCATAAGGAAGGCCCGATCTGGCCCTGACCAGGCCCCTTCTAATTTTTATTTATAAAAATATTATTGAAATATAATTTATTTATTAAGAAAGTAAACAATTAATTAAGAATATTAAACATTATGTAAATATTTTGAAAAATATTCTGAGACTTGTCATTAGATTCATGTATTTTGTTGAAAATCCATCTTTTTTGATAGAACGTTAATCTTCTTGGTAAAAAATTCATCATTTTCGTTTAAAAATTTAACAATTTTGTTGAGAATTGGCATTTTTGCTCAAAGTTAATTTTTTATTAGAGTTTTTATCTGAAAATTTAACTATTCCATTTTCAGTTGAAACTTTATCAGTTTTATTTTATGAGATAAAAAATCGACTATTTGGTAGGAAATTTAAGAATTTTGTTAAAAAGTCGTCTTTCTGGGTAGAAAATAATTCTTGTTTGTTGAAAGTTCAACTTTTTGGTTGATAATTCAACCAGCTTGTTAAAAATTCATCTTTTTCATTGAAAAATATCTTTTTTGTTAAAAATTAATTTATTTATTTTTTAAGTCACTGTTTTCTAAAATATTAGACTTTTTAGCTGGAAAACTTTACTCTTTTGTTGAAAATTCAGCTTTCATGGTAGGAAAGTTAGTTTTTTTGGTTGTAAATAAACTTTGTTGATCAAAAATCAACTGCTTTATAAAAAATTTGTTTTTCTTCTTGAAAATTATAATATTTGATTCAACTTTAATCTTTTTTGTTTGAAAATTCAACCATTTGATTGAAAAGTTTTTTGGCACGTGGAGCAAAGAATACAAAAGTGAGGTTATAATGCCAAAAAGTTACATCATTAAGTTTATACGTACATTTATAGCATACTAAAAAGAAGAGGTGGATCTTTTTGTACAATTGGTCCGAATTCTGGATCCCAATTCTCAATCTATTTAACATTTTCACGCAAAGACGAACAATACATGATCTTCAAAATGTCGACGCTTTCTCGAAGTTCACTGTCGGAAATCTTAGAGAGCTGGATAATTCTAGTGGATAATTCTAGTTTGATATGAACACCTCACACCGGTCTAAAAACTTTGCGTAAATGATTAACGAGGTAAATTGAGAACTATATAAAGCGATTTATCCACATGACTTTACCGGTTTATCTGTTTACTGTTCGTCACTTTTACAAAGTTGACTTCCTTCCGTCCGTTCGTTGCCAAATAATCGAACGGAAGACTAATCGAATACATTCGAGACTAGAGCGGTTAATTCAAATCGAAATAAGTATAAACTCTAAACAGATTAAAAAAATACCTACAATAATTAATACTAACTTGATAATTTTATATTTATTAACTAATTTAATGTGTCCGTAAACATACATTTTCAGACATTTTGTTCAAATGAATTAAAGCTGTTTTTTAGTTTTTTCTCGTTTCTTATATTCTTTGTATACAAGAAGTTAAATTTAACTAGCTAACCTGAGATTAGTCACTGAACTGAAAATTAGTTGAATATTCACTAATTAAGATAGGGAGTAATTTTAAATTTAATTAATTCTAATTTTGAAAATAACTCTAATTTACAGAGGGTAACCCGATGTGGCCCTGACCAGGGCCACAACAGTAGCCATGATCAGGGCCGCATTGAGCTAACCAGATTGGGGCCACGTCGGGAATCAGGATCAAATTGGGCAATTTCTCCACGGGTGTGTCTACAAAAATAAAATTATATTACATTTGAATTATTTAGGAATTTCACTTTATAATTTACAAAAATAATCTTTATTATTTCCGAAGACACTGATTTAAAATAAATTTGATGAATGTTTCCTGGAAAATAAAAATAACAAAAATTTTTTTGGAAATCGATATTACTAAAGTGATAGATGTGCTTGATCAATATTACGCTCTAAAATTTTTTTTTGATTTTGTGGAAATTATATATATATATATATTTGGGGGAAACATTACAAAAAGATAAGTTTTTATTACAGATTGAAATTGAAGCATTCTTAATTTTGGTTTTATCAGATATTTCAAACAAATTATCAGTTAAATAAACTCTGAAGATTGTTGGATTGAGATGTTAATGAAGGTTAATTTTTTTTTTAAGTTACAAGCTTTTCGCCGAAATATTAGAGATAAACAAATGTTATTAATTCCTTAATAATTAACTCTAAATTCAATTCTGCTTTTTAATTAATATTAGCATAACATACAAATATTCTTTATTAGTTTCCTATTAAAAATTCCCTGAAGAGGAGTACCAAAAGAACTCGAAACATATTGGATCCTGGTAGTATAAAAAAGACGGACAAATAATAAAGAAATGAGAGCGAGGTGGTTTTGGATGTCTCTTTCTTTTTTTTTCTTTCTCTTTTTTTCAATTCTCGTATATCTGTCTCTAATGATCCGTTTTGCAATCTTATTTGAAAACATATTTCTCTTATTTCAGCTCTTTTTGTGCAATTATTTTGCACAAATTAATTTTCTTGCACACAAAACTACCAGGTATCAAGTTGATGCTGCAAATGGATCAAAAGGATGCAACGTTTTGATACCTATATTCATGATCAACTTGATTCAAATTTCGAGATCAATTATGTGTCATAAAATTTCAACTACTCAGCACATTATAAAATTATTTAAACCACTTACCTGAATGATGATCAATTATTGATGATCGTTTAAAATTAAATTGTTAATTAAATTTTGAAAAAAAAATCATTTACTTATCTCCGTTTCTTGAAGTTTATGATTACTGAGGTTGTGGATGTTTGTTTATAAAAATGTCAGCAAATCTCGATCAAGGATCGATTATCGATTTGCAGAACATGAATTTGGCAGAAAGGAATGTTTTTCGAAAATCGTCAACTGTCATTCTATTTTGTATACTGATGCTAATACGCTTTGAAGTTGTTCTCCTTAATTTTCATTATTCCTCTAAAGCGAATCAGATTGAGTTGCAATTCTAGATCAAGATAGCTGAAACAATTTTGTTTAAAAAATGTACTTTCAAATATTTTATGAATAAAATGTAGAAAATACAATACTGATGAATGAGCACATAATATCACGAATTTCACAACAGTTTGGACAGCGATTACTATAGTTAACAAAAAGGTGTTCAGTGAATGTTTTCGACCCTACAATCAATGTCCAAATTATGCCCCACACGATGGTCCGAATAACCGTGAAATATTTCAGGGAAATATTTCAGATTAAGCTCTCCAGGACGAGTGGTCGAAGAACGAGCGAACGCAAGAAAGACAGATAGGTACCAGAAAGGTTGGTTTGGAATTTTGCAATGGAGTGGGTGCGTTTGTTTTCATTTCGGTGGGATTCACGATTTCTGTGCCCGCGGAATGAACCGCCGCACCGCACTGCTTTTATTCCACTTTATGCAATGCCTCACGTCTGATTGGCTCAACTCATTGTGCGGCTTCCCCTCGGCTCAGTTTTCTCGGGACAGGAATTATAATCTCAGTCACAAAAACTCTATCTCGATTCACATCCTACTAAGGATTCTCCAGAGAATTCTTTCCAGGACAAATTACACCCTCTTCTTATTACCTTGTAACTTCAAAGCTGTCTTATGAAAAGTGCGCATTGTCACTTGACAATTATTGAGAGTAAAAGTTATTAGAAGCAGAAATTATGAGATGTAAAAAGTAATTTAAGACCTCTTTTGTTGTATGTTTTCTTTTGTTTTCCTTTCCTATATTTTTAAGAAGTTCGAGAGGAGTAAATAATGGTTATTGCAATCAGCCCTGGTGGAAAAATTTTTACAAAAAAGTACAAAGAAAACTAAAACCATTTTTACATGAATCTACGAATAAATGCAAAAAATTGCAACCAAAATTGTAAAGAAGATTTTTAATTGGCATTAGGGTCGATAATATTTATTTTTGTTCTGCAATTAAGTTTTAAAAAATATTTTTTTTTCAATAAAATAAAGATTAGATTTTTTAAGTTTCGTCCCGGACTGATTCATTTATACAATTAAACTGACCTAAATTCCATTTTAATGTGTATTGTCCAAAAAAATTTATGTTTGTACATTTTATAAATTTCGCAGTTGGTAATATAATGCATTTCAATCACGGATAGGGGTTGAAACTTAATATGATTGATATAAATTTTAATACTATTCTTCAAAACCACAGGCAATTTTTTATTTTCTTCTGGTCACGGATGGGGCCAGAACTTAAATTAAAAGATCAAAAGTGATTACTTTCATAAGAATTTATCATTATTTTTATGAAATGATCAGTGAACCAAGAGAAGGGAATTTTAAACTTATCCTCAGTAATTTTCTTCCTTCTCCTTATTTTCCAATACTTCTATCCAATTCTATCCAATACTTCTATCTGAGAAGAAACAATCCAAAAATTGTCATGTATTTCTAAAATTTCTAATATCAAATGCATTCTTCACGTAATTTTTAATAGTGATAGTTTTATTTAAAAAAATGTTTTTTTTTTCATATATAATAAAACAAAATTTCCTCAATTTTTTGAGACTGTGTTTGTGACTTTCAACAGTATTTCAATTAGTGTCGTGATGTACTGTGTGAAAAAGATTGGATCATAATACATATATACATCATACACAGGAAGTTAATTGATTACTATTTTTTTTTCAATTCTAAATAAATCCTTGAATAGATCGAATTTTTAATACTTTCTTATTCCTATTATAAAGAATAATTTTTATATCTTTGTCATTTTTTTTCTCACCAATGAATGCGAAATTATATGAAGTGATCTTTTAAAAAGGGATATATATATATATATATATATATATATATATATATATATATATATAATGTTTAATTTTTTAATTGCAGGTATTATGTTTGATTTTTTCAATTAGCATAAGAATCTATTAATCATAACTTGTAGTTTCCTAAAAATAATCCCTGATAAGGGGGTCTAAATTAGCTCCCAAACATGTTGGTTCCCTAGTAGTATAAAAAAGACGGAGAAGGGAAAAATTGAGAGTTTGGTTTTTGGTTGACTTTTTCTCTTTTCCTCCCTCTTTTTTCATTTGGTTACTTTTGTCTTTAATGAGCCGAAATTGAGGTGTTTGGAAGTTTGATTTTTTAATTGTGAATCCTTTTCATGCTCATTTTGCATAAAATTATTCATAATAAAATAGATTTCTTTTCGATTCTAATTTAAATTTTTTTTAAATAGACACACTAAACTCATGATTCGTTCCAATCTGCAGGGTTTGTTTATGAATATTTTCTGAATACTTTTAATTGAGTCTAAATAATTGTACCTCAATTTCTTGAAATAAATATTCGTATTTAAAATTTTTGTAAGAAGAATGCATTTAATATTAGCAATTTTAGAAATACATGAAAATTTTTGCATTGTTTCTTTTTCCTATTTGTGAAAATGTAATAATCTGAATAGATTGGTTCAGAATCACCCACAAATATTAGATCTGGGCACTATGGTCTATTTTCCTTCTTTAATATTCACAATTTACATATTTTCAGTTAAAAAAAAAATGTTTACATTTATACATGATATATGTTAAATTTTTTTTTAAATGTCGTTACGGTACTTATTGCAAAATAAGGTTGCCAATGGGATTTACATACTTTTCCAATATAGAAATCACCCAGATACCCTGTTAGGAGTAAGTTCCTGATATTTCATGAAAACGTTAGTGAAGTTTTTTACACTACGGTTAGTGAAAAACTCATTGAAATATCATGCAAAACTGAAAATTGAATAGCCTTATTGAAATTTCAATGTAAGTTTTGAAACTATTTTAAGAGATAGTGCATTTAATTTTGTGAAAATTTTCATGAATATCCTATGGATATTCAATGTATATCACATACAAAGCTTCTAAATTTAATTTCATGAATTATTTTTAAATTTTGTTCATATTTTCATTTAGGTTTATTAAATTTGATAAAAAATGTTACTTCATTTCCAATGCATGTTCATAAAATTTACGTAAACTACAGTGAAACTTATTCAGCCACAAATAATATTTTATGTACAAGCAATTGAAACAGGTTTCAGAATCAATTTTATGAAATTTCAATAACTTTTGCTTCAAAATTAAGTTTCGTGTCACTGAAAATTAATGAATATGGCCTCAAATTAATTTTCAAAGCCAAATTTATGAAATTTCAGTGACATAAGTCATTGAAAACTGACTGAAATTTCAGGAAATTTATAACAGTGTACTTATCAAAAATAAGTTCTGATACCCTCGTTGCCTATAACCAATGGTTTTCTGAGGAAGATGCCACATATACAATATGTGCATAATTGTTCTTATGTACAAATGAGTACTTTTGTAATAATTTTATGCTGAATTTCTATTTAAAATTTTTACTTATGTCTTTTAATTTCAGATAACTCTTGATATCTTGTTTTTGTATTCATTTCTGAATAATTGATAATGATTTTTGGAACGATTTCTTATATTTTGGGTTTTTCTTAGATCTGTAAAAAATTTTTTGTAACATGTGCATTTTACGATATTTTGGGTTAGTTCGAGAGGTACGTTGAAAATAAGGTCACTCGTCCTGGCAAATGAATAGCTATAAAAATAAAAAGGGTCTCTTCTCTCTCTCTCTCTCTCTCTTAAAAGTGGGATGGGACGATTTCAAAAATCTGGAATGCCTTAAGAGTTTTTGTGTTAAAAAGAAAAGTTAGTTGGCCTCGGTACTTTGAATACTTCACCACGTAATTTTTGATGGTGATAGTTTCATTTTAAAAAATTGTTTATTTTTCATATATATATTAAAACAAAATTTTCTCAATTTTTCGAGACTGTGTTTGTGACTTTCAACAGTATTTCAATTAGTGTCGTGATGTACTGTGTGAAAAATATTGGATCATAATTCATATATACATCATACGCAGGAAGTTACTTGATTACCATTTTTTTTTCTTTTTTTAATTCTAAATAATTCCCTGAATAGATCGAATTTTTAATAATTTTTTATTCTTATTATAAAGAATAATTTTTATATGCCTTGTCCTAAATGATAAGAGATTAGAACAAGTTGACAAGTACGTATATCTAGGTAGTCTATTCACTAGTGACGGACAAATAGATGGGGAGTTAGATAGGCGCATAAATAAGGGTAAGCAGGTTATCGGTAGAGCAGGGTCCATCCTAACAAATAAAAACATATCAAAAAAAGCTAAAATGGCCATACATAATTCTATATTCGTACAGACTGTACTGTACGGTAGCGAGACATGGACCTGTCAAGAAAAGGACAGGAGTAAAATTAACGCGATCGGCATGAAACCTCTGCGCATAATATGCGGAAAAACACTGATGGACAAAGTCCGAAACGAGACAATCCTCAAAGAATGTGGTACAGGAGAGACACTAGTTGACATATGGGAAAGAAATCAGTTAAGATGGTTCGGACATCTTGAAAGAATGAAAGATGAACGACTGACCAAACAAGTGTATAAAGGTAAAGTAAATGGCAGAATGCACAGAGGTAGACCGCCGAAAGAATGGTTAGAATCTGTGAATGAGACACTAATCCGAAGAGACATAAGAAGCCATAGAAACACGAGAGCTTGCATAAAAAAATGCATGGACGTGAAGGAAGCTAGAGTAGTATGCCAGGACAGAAAAGTGTGGCCCAAGTGGGGAACCATACATAACAATTTTGTGAGGCTCTTCACTTGGGGTGATCGCTAGAGAGATTGATCAGCAACCTGGGTCGGAGCAGTGTTGCGGAATAAACGTGTCATTTAAATAAATAACACGAGAATTCCAGATCAATCTAAAATATCTATACCTAACACTTATATACCTATCTACCTTATGCCTATATACCTACCTAATTTATACCTATACATATACATATATACCCATATACACACTACTTTTTTCCAACCGAGCAATTCACGCCTACCCCGAAAGGGAAATGGCCTAATGGCATAATAATAATAATTTTTTTCACTAATGAGTGCAGAATTAGATGACGTAATCTTTTAAAAAGGGATATATATATATATATATATATATATATGTAAGTGTATATAAAGAAAAGTTAAACAACCACCGCAGGGTCCCACTGAGAGCAACTGTCATCCCAAAAATGTCAATAGCCCCCAGTAGCACCGCGGTAAATCACACCCACGGCCACGTCTCACAACCGTGAGATGGGTGGTCATAGGCAACGACGAAATCACAACGACAGGCCGGCGAAACCCTCGTGTGTCTTCAGGACACGAAGCGACCCAAGGATGACAGCTTTCTGCATCCATCTCGCAAGTGCCTTGGGATATTTTTGGCACGCGGGTATGGCTTTAAGGTTACGAACCAGTGATAGTTTCGCACCTCCGAGAGCACCTATCACAGGGACAATTACTTGTACCGAATATTTTGGGTACAGTCGTTGTAGCTCTCTTTTAAGGTCTTGATACCTCTCCTCTTTTTCTTTCTCCTTTGCAGTGATGTTGTATTCGGACGGAGCCGAGAATTCGATCACGAATATAGTTCGTTTCTCGATGTCTTGGAGAACAATGTCAGGCCTCGAGTGCGCAACGGAGACTGCTGGCCGAAAATCGTAGTTCCAGAAAATTTAGCACTTCTCGTTTCGGACAATCGACTCTATCTCCCTTGGAGCGTTCGGCAAGGGCAGAATCGCGGCCAACACCGTAAGAGCGACAAAGATGGTAATAAAGCACTCTTAGGGCCGCATTATGTCTGTAGATATACGTCGTTCCCGCGTGGGTCTACACCCTGATAGTATGTGTTCTAGGTACTCAGCGTTTGCATGACACGCTCTGCACCTATCACTGGGAACTTCTTGACATAAAATGCGCTTACGTTATGCCAAGGTGGAAATGACACCGTCCTGGCATGCGAAAATAAAACCCTCTGTATCTGAATTAAGCCCTGATGATTTGAGGAAAGCAAAAGTTTGCTCCTTCGACAAGGCCTGTTTTTCTACATTTCTGTGAAAGTTTCCGTGCATTTTCTTGTCGAGTAGCTCTTGGTGAAAATTTTCAACCTCTGCTTTCTTCACTTTGGTTTTTAGAAGTGAAGCATCTAGATGAAGTAATGCACTCTCCTCACTTCTGACGTTAAAATTCAGGCGAAGGGTCTCGGCCGCTTGCTCCGCGGCTTTGTAAAGGAACGCTCCTTCGCCAATCATCTCGTGGTTCCTGACCATCTTTAGGAGAGGATCTCTGCCATTCGCAACGATGTAAGCTGTACTTATAACAATCCGGTTATGAAGACACTGGAGATTCAGAACTCCGCGTCCCCCTTGACGGCGTGAAATATATAATCGCGGAACTGACGAATTGATATGCAAGCTTTTATGCATATGCATAATCTTACGTGTAATGACATCAAGGGCCTTAAGCTCGTTCTTCGTCCATTGAACTACCCCAAACGAGTAGAGTAGAACCGGGACGGCGAGCATGTTAGTCGCAGATACCTTGTTCAACGCCGGCAGATTGGAAGACCAAATCTGTCGAAGAAGATGCTTGTATCTGGTTCGGAGAGACTCCTTCACTGATGTTACGTCCTGAATGCGGTTTTGAGGCACGCCCAGGTATGTATAGGTCTCTCCAGTATTAAGATGTCTGATAACACTTATATCCACAAGCTCAGGGCGCTTGGGAACGCCAGTAATCTTTCATTTCTTCAGATAAATTTTGGCACACTCTTCCAAGCCAAAGTCCATCCCAATCTCTCCTGTGTAGTTCTTGACAATATTTATAGCAGTTTGAAGTTTGATTTTACCAGAGGCATAGATCTTCAGGTCATCCATATAAAATACATGAGTGACCTTATGCTCGCGCTGATTAGTGTCGCCACAGAGGTATCCAGGAGAATTTCGTAGTGCGAGAGATAGAGGCAGAAGTGTGATGCAAAAAAGCAAAGGGCTCATGGTATCACCTTGAAAGACGCCCCTCTGAAAGGTGACGTTGTTCGTTGTCACACGATAATTTCTAGATGAGATAGTAAATCTAGTTTTCCAAAGAGGCATCAATCTCTCTATGCATCTCACTATGTGTGGATGTACCTTCAAGCTTTCCAACAGACAGATGATAAGTCTATGAGAGGTTGAATCGAAAGCTTTCCGGTAGTCAATCCAGGCCATTGACAGGATGCGCTGATGGGCTGCAGCGTCTTTACAGACACACCTGTCAATTAGCAGGTTCTCTCGACAGCCTGCTACAACTTTTTTCGAGCCACGTTGTTCGTACATCTCTCGTCATACAGGCTCAATTCGCCGAACAATCCTGCTGTTGAGGACAGCTGTAAAGATCTTATACAGCGTGTTCAAACAAGTTATTGGCCTTTAATTCTCTGGGTTGGACAAATTGCCTTTTTTTGGCAGGAGTATAGTGCGCCCCAACACCAGCCACTGCGGAATGGGCGTCTCCGACTTTAAATATGAGGTGAATATGCGGGCCAAATGTTGGTGTGTAAAAGTAAACTTCTTCCACCAAAAGTTCTTGATACAATCTGGTCCAGCAGGGGAAAAGTTCTTCGTGCCTCTAAGTGCTTTTTTCACCTCTTCGGCAGTGATTGATAACATTCCTCCAAAAAGTCTCTACCTTCTTCTGTATTCTCCTCCTTGCGGCAGATAACAGCCGTATTTTGTCAACAATATGCTGCTTGATTGTCAGCAGCTTTGACTTGTTTAGTGTGTGATTCAAGATTCTTAGTTCTTGGGCGAACTTTCGAACCCTTTCCGTAAACGGTCTACCAGATGTTATGTAGCCAATCACACATTGAACACGGGACGCATTCTGTCTTGCCCATCCAATCTTCTTGTTCAGTTGATGCAAGCGTCTTTTGGTCTTTTGATCCATCGTCGGTTTCAGCCTTCGATTTGAATCAGCCAAAGCTCTCGCGGCACCATAAACTGAGCAATTGATGGTCCAGAGGTCGGACTCTTGCGAGATATCTCCGCGAAGGAAGGCATCCATTTCAGACAGATCTTGGGGCTTAGGAGGAACTTGCATGTTAATGTTCCTTCTTGTAATGAAATTGCGATCATCTCTCAGAAGGTGCCTGCTTTCTGCGGTTGGTCTCCTTATCTTCGTCTGCAGCTTGATAAAGCAGCGGTTGGGGAAGCGCTCCGCGTACATATTCATTTTTCCGGAGGTAGTCGGCTTGATTTCGCAAAGACTGATGCGAAACGTGCTGAAGCTCTGGGTGTTTCTGGCACCACAGAGTGTGCATACACGCCATAAAGCCTCCGCGAACAGGGTATTGCTGCCATCGTAGCAGTCTAGCACGTCATCCCTGAGTCGATCCGTCCACTCAATGTGAGCGTTTCCCCGGTTCATCGTCGTTTTTCCATCTAAATTATTTTCAGCACCCCGAACTCTAGGCTGATCGGCATTTTTTGCCGACCTATTGTCGGGTGCTCTGCGCGTTCGATTGTCTTGAACCGCATCTACAACATTTTGGTGTTTTGGTGGTTTCATTGTTGTTCCCACGAGCAGCTAGGGAAAGGGTTAGTCCATCCTTGTAGAGCCCCGCGTGCAAGGATAAGGTTGATACTCTGAGAGGTCGCCCGGTATCCCAGAGTCACCGTTTGAGACACCTAACCCAGGTGCCATTCAGCTTTCGGCACGGTTGTTACGCCTTCGCTTAGGAGTTATTCGTTCGGGACCATCCCTGGAAAATTGTCCGCGACTGCTTATTAATTATTGTAACCATATTCAGCAGAAACCCTTGGTACAGGGACCCTCTATCCGCAACCCGAGGACGCGTTCGGTGGCTTTGTCATAGGCCCTTCGGTTCTATTCCAAAGGAATCGAAACCGAAAACCGAAGTGAGTGTATATATATATATATATATAATCTTTAATTTTTTGATTGCAGGTATTATGTTTGATTTGTTCAATTAGCATAAGACGCTATTAATCACACCTTGTACTTTTCTATGAATAATCCCTGATGAGGGGGTCTAAATTGGCCCCGAAATATGTTGGTTCTCTAATAGTATAAAAAAGACGGAGAAAGGAAAAAGTGAGAGGTTGGTTTTTGGTTGACTTTTTTTCTTTTTCTCCCTCTGTTTTCATTTGGTTATTTTTGTCTCTAATGAGCCGAAAAGTGAGGTAGGTTGGAAGTTTTTTTTTTAATTATGAACCTTTTTCATGCTTATTTTGCATGAAATTATTTATGATATAATAGATTTCTTTTCGATCTTAACTTAAAAACTCATATTATATTTTTCTGATTACACCTGCGCGAATCGAGGCTTCGTTTGGACGTCGCTGAGTAATAACATATGTAATATAACTACACGGAAAAAATTAAAACAACTTTTTTATCTCGATAATTTGGGTTCACGGCTATGACCTCTCTTTCAAATTCTAAGTTTCGTATTATAGATATTGTGAAACTCGGAAAAATGTGCTAGTTTTTTCTTTGATCTCAGACCAGAGGGGTTTTTTTCGAATCACATAACGAAGCTTTTTTTGTTCAATTTTAAATCTGTCTTTCATAAAAATTATTTAAATGTAGTAGTTATATTACATATGTGATTACTCAGCGACGTCCAAACCAAGTCTGGATTCGCGCAGGTGTAACCAGAATAATATATAATGATAGAAGTATTGGAAGAGAAGAAGGAAGAAAACCACTGAGGATAAGTTTGAAATTCCCTTTTTTGGTTCACTAATCATTTCATAAAAATGATAACATTTCCTTATCAACTTAATAATTTTTGATCTTTCAATTTGAGTTTTTGCCCCTATCCGTGGACGGAACATTACAAATTTCTTGTGTTTTTTGAAAATAAAATTAAAATTTATAACAATTATATTAACTTTCAACCCCTATCCGTGGTTGGAATGCATTTTATTATTAACTGCGAAATTTACCAAATTGACAAACAAACCTAACTTTTTATGCGTAGGTATTATTTTGTAGGTCTTACGGTCTTCATTAAAGTAAAAGAAATTATTATTATTATTATACCATTAAGCCATTTCCCTTTCGGGGTAGG
>CAKNYM010053261.1:0-23883 GCA_932195095.1 Andricus curvator | reverse complement strand
AATAACTTATTCCCTATGCATATCTGGTAAAAATTACCCAATAATTAATTAAAGACGACTTAATTTTGAGTAGATTTTAAAAATATATATTGCTCTAGCTCTAATAGAACCAAAATGATGGCCTTTTGAATATAACCCTTTTTTTATGAAATTTTGTTTAACATCAATTTTATATATAAAATGTCTCGGTTTTCAAAAGAATTCATTTCCTCAGCGTTTTAGATGAATGATGATGGCCTTCTGAATATGGCTCTTCTTTATGAAATTTTGTTCAATATCAATTTTTTAAATAAAATTTATCGTTTTCCAAAAGAACTCATTTTCCGATCAATTCAGGAGAAAGTTGCTACCAGATAGGTTAAGGAGGACTTGATTCTTAGCAAATCTAAAAAGAAAATAATGCTCCAGCTCTAATCGCATCGAAATTATGGCCTTCTGAATTTTATCCTTTTGTAATTAAATTATGTTAATTATCATTTTTTCAACAAATTAAATACACAATCAAAATCTTATCAATTTTTAAAATAAAATATCTCGTTTTTAAGGATAAATAAGTTCCTAATCATTGGACATGACGAAGTCTGTTCAATCAGATTTTAAAGCCGTCTGGACAAAATATAAAGTCAATCATGTTTTCATAATATCGTTAATAAAAGTTTTCAGTTCATAATTAAATTAATTAAGTATTCATTTAATTCAAGCATAAGATACACAATATGATAAAAACATTTTTCCATGTCTCATCCTTCAGAAACGAAAAATAAAAAAAAAATTTCAACAAAATTCCATAAAAATCGTAATTTTCAGGAGGCCATAATTTCGATGCGATTAGAGCTAGAGCACTACTTTTTTTTATTGTTGCTGATAATCAGGTCCTCCTTAACCTATCTGGTGGCAACTTTCTCCTGAATTGCTCGGGAAATGAGTTGTTTTGAAAAACGATCAATTTTATTTAAAAAATTGATATCGAACAAAATTTCATAAAAGAAGGTCATATTCAGAAGGCCATAATTTTTGTTCTATTATAGCTAGAGCATTGTTTTTTTTAGATCTGCTCAAAATTAAATCTTTTTTAAATAACTTACTGGCAACTTTCACCTAAAGCGCTGAGGAAATGAGTTCTTTTGAAAAACGAGAAATTTTATTTATTAAATTGATGTTAAACCAAATTTCATAAAAAAGGGTCATATTAAAAACGCCATTATTTTGGTTTTATTAGAGCTAGAGCAATATTTTTTTTTACATCTACTCAAAATTAAGTCGTCTTTAATTAATTATTCGGCAAGTTTTTCCAGATATGCATAGGGAATAAGTTATTTCCCCAAAACTATATATATATTTTTTTTGCATTCAAATTATTCGCTTAAAATCAACTTCTTAGGACCATAACTCCCAAACTTTTAGAGATAGAATACTCGATTTTTTTGCATTTTGCAGAAAATTTCAAGCACTTTAATTCTTGTTCAGGTGTTTAGGACATAGGATGAACTGGAATAAGGCAATTTTCAAAAAACTGATTTTTTCCCACTTATTTCACCATTTTTCAAAAATATTGAAGGGTTTCAGTTCTCGTAATATGTTCAGAACCTGTAGCCCTTTTTTGATGCCAAACTGAATGGTTTGAGCCAATGAAATTCCACGTTTAACTTATTTTTATTAAAATATGTTGATTAACATCTTCAAAAAAATCAAAAAAAGAGATTTCTCAAAAAGGGCATAAGCGATTTTTTCCTTTCTGGGCTCAAAATGATTCTGGGGCATCCCAGAAGTATATTCAGAAAAAACTGGCATATGCAAGCCCTTTTGGATTGAAGTCAGTCGAGGCACACCGTGAGAGATTGTAGAGTTGGAAATTTGAATACAGATCTATCACAAAATTGTTGGAACTGAAACCATTACATTGATTTTAACAATTTTAAAATTCTGGCTAGAGAAAAAAATACTTATAAAAGACGAATAATAGAACGCTTTGGCGCGCTTTCCTCATTTGCGATTCATTAAAAATGACGCCTATATTTTGTAATAATGAATTTACCGCCTTAATGTTTTTCTCTTGTCCACTTTGTCATATTTTCGTCGTTTGTCCAAAACATTGTAAAGATTTGGGTTTTTCTAGTTTAATATGTAGTCTCTATCTCAAAAAGCTTCTTCAATTTTTTAGGCTTTTTTCTACGATACGATTTTATATAATTGTTTTATAAATTTGAGTCACATTTTAGAATTATTTTTAAATTTGTCCATAAACTATTGGCATGTGGTTGACTCCAAAATTGCAGAACTCTTGTTTCTTACAGATTAATAAACGAACTCTTTAGTAATTTCGTTTGTTATTTCATTTACTGTAATGAAGACCGTAAGACCTACAAAATAATACTTACGCATATTTAAATTGACGGTCGAAGAAAGGCTTCACTGTTAAAAATGTTTGCAATTTTAATATACATTTAATATACATTTGTATATTAAATCTAAAACCTAGGTATACGGAATCGCCATTAAGAGACTATGTTATTAAATTTCATATACCGCATATTGATCATTTATCAAAAAAGTCCGATATTTGAACTTTACAAAAATTAAAAACAATTCTGGCAGCAATTTTCAATTATAAATGATAAAAAATAATACTTTCTCCTAGATGAATGTAAACTACACTGGTTTTTAAGAGAGAAGTTCAATTAAACAAATAATTAAGAAACCTAACCTCAAAGCACCTGTACTCACGTTAAAATCCTAACATTCGCAGCGAATTTTAGGAATAATTCCACCCGTACGTTGCACTTTAATTGTAAGTAAGAATTTAGTCGACGAATGTAAGGTTATTGCTTTATTTTTTTAAATTTGACAAGATCTGAAGGTATCAAAGGACTTGTTGTTTTCACGCATTCTGTTTTACCGACTTTAATATACATGTATATTAATTTTACAACATGATGGTATATTAAAATTAATGTACGGTATGTGCAAATGACTTTACTCACATGTATATTAAATTTCGATCAGATTTTTTTAACAGTGTTGATTTGATTCTTATCAAATCTGATTGTTGAACATCACTTTTTTTGGAAAATATACATTATAATGGAATTTAGGTCAGTTAAATTGTACAAGGCAGAACTGATTCACATATCCTTCCTGACGAGTCCGGAGAGTCAGTCCGGGACAAAACATAAAAAATCTAATTTTTGTTTTATTTAAAAAAATACATTGCTTAAAAATTAGTTGCTGAACAAAAATAAATATTATCGACCCTAATGCCAATTAAAAATCTGTACAATTCTTGGTGTTTCGTTGCCCAACGTAACGTCAATGTCGACGATTCGAGCAACCACATTCTAAACGGTGGAGAAATCCAAGAGGACCTCAGATGTTTACGTGACTCGGTTAGTGTAGCTTCTCCTTGACATTTACGAATTGGTTAATTAAATCTAGGAAATTACTATTCCTTCGCACCGTCTACGCTGCCAGCATACGCCATTTGAAGGCAGGAGTCTTATTTGATTAGTCTTGGAACGGAGCATACCTTCTCATAGCCGTAATCACCGTTTTGGATCGTCCTTATGCAACTATAAATCAGGACCAAAGCAGACCCTAAATTTCACTCCCAGAATCTACTTTACTGCGAGTATGTAAATTCTCGTCAATTTAATGAAAGCATCTACAACCTACCTGCATATGTGCACGTCCTGATTTCTAAACTCAAATCATACACCGTCACAATAATTTAATCTTCTCCTGCGGCATTAATTTTATTTTTTACCACAGTAAATTCCAGTTGATTAAATTCATTCCCAAATTGCATCAAAATGTTATGTGTGTAAATCAAACAATCAACAATGTTCTGTCCTGAGTGAGGGGGAAATAACTCCTAGAAATGCGGTCTCACGGAGGAGGATTACCCCGGATAATATCTGATTAGCCTGGACTACCTCTATATTTAAAATTACTGTGGATTACCTAAGATTACTCTGGATTGCATTGGATTACCCTGGATTTCATAAAATCATAGTGGTTTACTCTCACTAAGATAGAATTACGCGAATCGACAGCCAAAAAGGATTGCTTTTTACAAAATTGTTGAATTTTCTACAAAATGGATGAGCCGAAAGAGACGAATTTTCAACCAAAAATGGAAAAGTCATGATAAGAAATCAAATCTCAATTGATAAATACGGACGCTCAACAAAATAGTTAAATTTTCAACCAAAGAGATGAATTTTTAACTAAAATGAAGAATCTCCATAAAAATGAGGTTTTAATCATATTGTTGAATTTTCTACAAAGTAGAATAATTTTTAACCAAAAGAGATGATTTTTCAATGAAGATCATAATAGTTTATATCTCGAGCAAAACAGATTTAAATTTAAAATCACGAACAATCGAATTGAACAAAAAAAAAAACTAATTTTCAAGAAAATACTTGAATTCTCAACCAAACAGTTGAATTTTGAACTAAAGAAGACAAATTTTCAACAAAAAATGCAATAGTTGCATTTTCAATTAATGAAATGAATTTATCACCCAAAAAAGGAATTTTCAACAAAATAGTCAAATTAGCAACTAAAGAGATGAATTTTCAACTAAAATTATGCATATCTAACGAAAAAATTGATTTTTAACTAAAGTAGTTCAATTTCTAACCAAGTAGTTACATTTTCAAACAAGACCATTAATTTTCTACAAGAACAGGCGAATTTTTACCAAAATACATTAATTTTCAGCCAAATCGTTAAATTTTCAACTAAAAAGATCAACAAAAAATAAAAAATTGATTTGTTAAATTTTCAGTTAGAAAAATTAATTTTCAACCAAAAAATAGAACGAACTTTGAACGAAATAGTTGAATTTTTTACCAAAATAGTTCAATTTTTCACCAAAAAGATGCATTTCCTAGCAAGAAGATTAATTTTTCACCAAAAATATGAATTTTCTACAAAATACATCAATTTTCAAGCAAAGATCTTAATTTTCTATGAAAAAATTAGATAAGTTTTAAGAAATTACATGAATTTTGAAATAAGACAAATTTTCACTTATAATGAAATAGTTAAATTTGTAGGTGACAAAATTAATTTTCAACCAATCGAGTGGTTCAACTGTCAATCACGTAGTTGAATTTTGGACAAAAAGAGATAAATTTTCAACAAAAAATGTAACCGTTTTATTTTCAATTTAAAAAATTAATTTTTTACAAAAGAAAATGACATTTCAACATTTCAGTTAAATTTTCGGACAAAATAGTTGAATTTCAACCCAAAAAGATGAATGAACTAAAAAATATCAATTTTCAACCGAAAATGAAATAGTTAAATTTTCAGTCAGAAAATTTATTTTCAACAAAATTTCTGTCGAAGTAGATTATTTTGTCAAATAGTTGAATTTTCAACGTAAAAAGACGAATTTTCAACAAAACGGTTGAATTATCACCCAAAAAATGACTTTTGAACAAAATTATTGAATTTTTGAGGAAGTAGATTTTTTTCGCGAATAGTTGAATTTTCAACAAATATCATTGATTGTCAACTAAGAAGGTTAATTTTCGACCGAAAAGACGATTTTTCAACAAAATACATGAATTTTCAATTAAAAAAGATCAATTTTCAACCGAAAATGAAATAGTTTAATTTTCAGTCCAAAAATTTATTTTCAACAAAAAAAAAACAACAAATTTTCAACAAAATAGTTTAAAACTATTTGGATTATCCTTTTTAATTGAAAATTCTACTATGTGCTTCAAAATTCATGTGTTTTATTGAAAGTTCGTCTTTGTTGTAGAAAATTATTCTTCTTGGTTGAAATAAATTCCAATATTTGGTAGAAAGTTGAAATCTTTTGTTGAAAATTTATTTTTTGGTTGAAGATTCATAATTTTAGTTGCAGATTCATCTTTTTCGTTAAAAATTGAACTATTTTATGCAAAATTTTCTTTTTCAGTAGAAAATTAATTTCTCAACATAAACATGTAACTATTCCAGTTTAGTATTCGTAATTTCAGTTAAAAATTCAACTGTTTGTCATTCTTCTTGGTTTAAAAGTCTATAATTATATTTTTGTTTGAGAATTCATCTTTTTTGGTAAAAAAATGTTTTATTTGACGGACAATATCATCATTTTGTTAAAAAATTCCACGATTTCGTGAGAAATCCAACTATTTTTGATTTAAATATTATTCTTTTTGTTTCAAAAGTCTACTTTTATATTTTCGATTGAAAATTCGGTTTCGTTGAAAATTTTGTTCAAAATGAAACAGTTTGGTTGACTAATATTGTTTTCTGTTTCAGCAGTTAACTATTTTGTTGAAAATTTTGTTTTCAGTTGAAAATTCAACTACCAGGTTTGCGGAAAAATGTAAACTATTTTGTTGAAAATTGATTTATTTTGTTAAAAATTTGACTTCTTGGTAGAAAAAAATTCTTCTCTGAAAATGCATCTTATTGGTTAAAAATATATCTATCTAGTTGATGATGCATAATTTCAGTTGAAAATTCATCTCTTTGGTTGAGAATTTAACTATTCTGTTGAAAATTCGTTTATTTTCAGTTAAATTTTTTTTTAACTAAAAATTGAAATATTTTATTTCTAACTGACAATTGATTTTTTTTAGCGAAAAACTCAACATACATGCTAAAAATGGTTGTATTTTATTGAAAATTGAACGTTTTCTGAAACATTTTCTGTTTGTCCTATGGAAATTAATTTCCCGAGTCATAGAGAATTTTTCTCTCATCTTGAAATTAAAATTAGAAATATTATATCATCACGACTCACCCACGACTTTCAATAAAAATTATAACAAATAACAATCGAGTGATATGAATGAAGTTGGGTAAAAATTAATTTTGGATCCGCAATCAGAATGATATGCGACGGTTTTATATCCCGGGGTTTACTGTGACTCCGATGCCGAGATGAAATATTGAAATTAATTAATTAATATATATATGACATATATACGTTTCTACCTGAACGCATATTGTGAACCTAGATATAATAAACGAATATCTTTCGCATGACATTTTTGGGAACGTATTTAATTTCAGCGCCATAACGCTCGCGTATCAAATTTCAATCACATCAAAGTAGTGCCTATTAGCGGGAAAGTTCAGGATATCATTATAATAATTGCTGACCTTCGTCTTCCTACATTCTGAAGAATAAAAAAGTTGGGAGCATTATGTGCTGTGGTTTCTATGCGCAAACGAAAATAATAATAGCCTTTAAAGGAGCTTCCGCAGATCTTATGAAGTTTCCTTTGAGAATTTTTGACGTGCTATGAATGCCTGAGGTGTTCTGCGTTATGGTTTATGATGAATATGTCGTATCATGTTACTCAGGCAATGCTTTTTTTCCACTGCCTCCAAATCCCTCCACCTCTACCACTTGGCCAGCCCATAAAGCAGACGGCGGCATCCGCAGAATTCGCGTTTGATCGTTTATTACTTAAATATGACAAACAACAATCTTTTTTTCTCTAAGTGAAATAACAATCTGGGGTCACAGAGAATATTTGTGCGTTAAATTTTACATAACTTAGTTCGGTAAACGGAGGACATTACGGCTATTTATTAAAATTTCACTTTCAGTCATTTAAAATGAAATAGGCTAATATTTGATGTACGAATAAGAATTATTAATATAATTTCATTTCAATTTAATTCTCGATTCAATAAAAAAAAAATGCAACTAGATAATAAAGATTACCTGACAGTTGGGTAAAATGAGATGTCGATTACCTACCAGTTACGTAAAATCAGCCGAACTGTTAGGTACAGTTTCAATCGAAGACAGCAAATTCTACCTCTCTAAATATGTGAATTCTACATTCCAGTCATGTAAAATTTCGTGCGCGAAAAAAAAAACATTCTTGCTACAACCAGATTCTGTGGCAGGTCATCCACTACTACACACAAATAATTACACATATCACAATACAATTGATAAGTATATTCTTGGTACATATACGCAATTCAACTTAAATAATTACATTAAATTACATAGGGTGACCAGGTGTCCCGGTTTTCCGGGACATGTCCCGGTTTTTGGGTGTTTTGAGAAGCGCCCCGGTTTGTAGTAAAATGTCCCGGTTTTTGTCGAAATACGGAACTTGAAAAAAAAAACATTTTCCTACAGTTCCTTTTTTGCGAAAAATAACAAGGTTCCTTCATTTACAACATAGTAGTTATACCGCCTCCAAATTACTGTTCAGAATTCACGACCGTACGACTTGGATACTTATATGCTTTTCATAAATATACAAAATTCGAACTGAATTTTTAAGCTAAAAAGTTGAATGGATTAGAAAATAGACTTTTAAACCCGAAAGATTAATTTTTAATTAAATAGTTGAATTTAAATAACAATAATAATTTTCAATTACACAGTTGCATTTACAACCAAATAGTTGAGAACTTTCAACCAAATGGTCGAATTTGGACGCAACAAAATATGTACTCCAGCCAAATAGTTGAATTAAAAAGCCAATAAGACGAATTTTTTAAAAGATAGTTAAATTATCAACTTAAAAGGTTGAATTTTCAAAAACAAAAAAGATATTTTTCAACGAAAAAGATGAATATTCAAGCCAAAAAGACGAATTTTCTACCTCGTTTTCTACAAAAAAGTTGAATTTTCAACCTGAAAACATGAATTTACTACTAAATAGTTGAATCCTCAACAAAAAAAGATTAATTTTCAACCAAAAAATATCATTTTTCAACAAAAATGTGAATTTTCAACCATACAGTTTAATTTCCTACCAAGTTGTTGAATTTTCAAGCCAAAAAGACAAATTTTCTATAAAACAGTTGAATTTTCAACCCAAAAATGTGAGAATATTAAAGATTACTTTTCAATCTATACTAACGAATTTTCTATCTAAAAAAAGAATGTTAACAAAAATTGAATTTTTGACATCAAAAAAAAAAACTTTTGAACAAAATAATTGAATTTTCAACTGAAGATGGTAAATTATCAACGAACATGGAATAGTTATATTTTCAGTTAAAAACACAAGTTTACAAAATAAAACAATTTTAAAAAAATAGTTACATTTTGAACAAAAAAAACGGGTTCCCAACTAAAATGATGAATCATGAACCAAAACAAATGAATTTTTAATAAATTAGGTTCACTTTAAACTAAGTAGTTGAATTTTGAACCAAAAAAGGTTTTTCAGTCTTTATTCACGAATAGCGAAAATCTCGAACATTTAATTAAATCCTTAAATTAGAAAAAAACCTTAGACTAACGTAAAATTGATAGAATAATTTGAGCAAGAACTGATTTGAATACCCTGTCAATTATAGATTTTTGCGCTTTTATTTCTAAGAGGTATTCATCTTGAAAACTCCCCCTACATCCCAATACTTCACCAGCCCTGATTTCACCCTTCGCCCCCTTCCCCAAATTTTTTCCTCTATATCCGACTCCCCTTGCTTCCCCAGGTAACATTCTCCTTCCCGTACCTCCTTTCCACAGCCATCACTTCCCCTTCTCTACTCACCCCCATTTCTAGTTATTTCTTATACTTCCCCTCTTATCATAATCCCGCACTTCCTCTACCCCATTTCCCCTACTTTACCTACGCCCCCTCCTTTAATTTCCCTCACTCTCACTTCCCCTACTTCCTCTACTTTCCCTACTCCTATTTTCCCTCACATCAACTGATTACCCTCCCCTCACTTCCCCTACTTCTCCTCCCCTCATTATCCCTCAATTCTCTTCCCCTCACTTCCCCTCCTTGGAAAAATGTACGTCGGACAGACGGATTGGATCCTTACCCTTAATTTAACCCATAATTTACTTTTTTCTGCCCGATACTTAAAAATAAATTTATACGCAGAGTTAAACTTTTGAACTTCCTTAAAATTATTCCCAGTTACGAAGCAATACTTATCAATATTAAGAACAAAAATTTTGAAATTTGTTTTGAATATTTAAAATTAGTTTTAATGATTTTTAAGGGTTTATCCAGAACCCGTTTATAATTAACCATGGTAAAACATATTTAGAAAATTCATATTAAACCTTTTTATTGTGATAAAATAAAAGATAAATTTTTCTAAACTACTGGGAACAGTTTAATATTTTTAATATACATATGATATCTCACTCGATAAAGTCCGGTGTAAGATTTTTTGGATGCAATGCCTGGTGTCCATTTTTCATATTTCCGAGAGAAAATCATTTTACGAATTTCAGTCCTGATATGTGGTATGTTCCAAGCATTTCTGGCCAAATCACTCCAGCTTAGCATATCAAAGCCTTTATCGACTTAGGTCGAACCCTTCGGAACGCGTGCACTGGTCAGAAGTTCTTCGAAACCAATATTCCTTCACAAATATATCGGAAAAATGTGAACTGCAGAAATGTCCGCAAACAATATACCCTGTGGATAGTATGCATTCAAATTCACCGTATATATTCATCGCGGAGCAACGGTGTATATTTTCAAAGAAACTGGAATCTCTATGAATAAAACATCCACTCTAATATAATTATAAATTTAGAAATAAGGAGTGATTCTCCCGAAATTATTATTTTCAGGGGAGAAGTGAAAAAATAGTATCTTGTGCTACAAGTGCGGAAAGCAGGTAGTTCCACACGAGTGTGAAATTTGCTGTACGAGCCAGACGTAAATTGAAGGGAAGTTATAGGTAAGTCAGAGGCGAGTTGGAGGCGAGCCGGTGAGCCGATGGCGAGTACTGTAAAGTTCACAAGAGTTACAATTACCTACTTTCAGCATCTGTTGCACGCAAAATTTTTGGTATCAAATTCAGGGAATTTTCGATTTTAGAAACAATAGAAATGAATTTTCCGGAAGTGTTTCGAAATTTATAGTAAAATTACCGAAAATCATCTTCGGGTCGTTTCCGGTTCGTCTTCCGCTCGTTTAGAAATCGCGTTCGGCTCGCCTCCAACTTGCCTCCGACTTGCCTACAACTGCATTTTGAGAAACACCAACAAATTTTCCGGGAATGTTTCGAAATTTATGGTAAAATCACCAAAAATTTTTCGGAAACTTTTGAATATCAGAAATTACAAAAATTGTTGGAAATTTGTGGTAAATTTGTAAATTAGCAAAAATCATTGTAAATTTAAAGCATCCGAAGCTTTTTGGTCTATCAACTCTTATATTTTTCGTAAAAAATGCATTTTTTTGTTGAGAATTTATCTATTTTTATTGAATTTCAATATTTTTTGTTTTAAAATTCGCCTATTTGGTTAGAAATTTATCTTTGCAAGTAGAAAATTCCAGTATTTCGCTAAAAATTAAACTATTTTGTTGAAAATTCAAGTATTCTGTTAAAAAGTCATTCTTTTCGGTCTAAAACTCAACTGTTTTATTGGACATTGTTCTGTTTGAGCAGGACATTCACCTTTTTGAATTAAAAATTCACTATTTTTCGTAAAAATTAAAGTATCTTCTGAAAAATTCAATGATTTGGTTAAAAATGCAATTGTTTTTGGTTGAAGTTTAATATTTTTTGTTTGAAAATTTGATCCTTATTTAAAAATTCACCTTTGTAGGTTAAGAATTTAACAATTCGGTTTAATAATTCAACTGTTTTGTTCAAAATTTAATTTTTTTATTGAAAATTAAACTATTTTGTTAGAAAGCCACCTTTTTTGGTAAAAGAGCCAACTGTTTTGATGAAAATTCGTCCTTTTGGATTGAAAATTCATCTTTTGTTGCAGTAACTCTATTTTTTATTTATTTATTATATATATATTATATATATTATTTATTATATTAAAATCAATTAATTAATTTTGAAATAATCTTTTTTTAGTTTGAAGCGTTTTTAATACGATTTTATATTTTTGACTATGAGAACTTAGAACTGCTTCAGCCAACAACGAGCGAAAATTTCATATCAACTTTTGCTGTAGTTAGGAATTCAGCTGGTAAATAAGCTCTGCCAAATTTTAACCAATTTTTTACTGCGAAATATTTGTTTTTCTGAATAAATATTTAACATCAGTGAGGATTTTAATTTCTGATTATTATATTCGAATAAAAAGCAGCTCTTTACGCACGGAATTGAACCCACTCAGATTATATCAGCAGCAACAAATAAATTCATTTAAAAAAATGTCATTAAATTGCTGTTGAAGTTGATGAAATTGGGGAAAACGAGAAACTTCGAAATACTCTCGATTGTAGCTTCGTGATTTGTCACCGTGATTTATCACGAAATAGATAAACAATCACCAAAAAACGATTTTCGACCGATTAAATCAGATTTTGGGTGTGTAAGAGAAAATTCGCATATAAACTTTTTTTATTTCCACTAGATCTACAATTTATGCTATTTTTCGTGAAAATTATTTTTTCATTTTGCGAAAACGTACCTGGAAATTTTTTGGAAAACCTGAAAAAGTCTTGAAATTTTTTTTTCGAAGAAACGCTAGAATTCCTGGATTTCCTAACCCCAAGCAGAAATCTTTATATTTTCTGTCGGATGTCCGTCCGTCCATTCGTTCGTCTGTCATACTTTTTTCCAAGAAGCTCAAGTGAGGAGAGGTGTATTAGGGGAAAGTAGGGGAGAAGAAGTTGTGGAAATGAGGGTTGGGAGTAAAGGGAAATGAGGGGGGGATCTGCGGGGAATTGGCAGAAGGGAACTAGGTGTAGGACGGAAAACGAAGGCAGGGGATGTAGAGGAATTGGGGGAAATGAGGAGTAGTGAAGCATGGATGTAACGGAAACTGAGGAGAGGGGCAGTAGGGGAAATGAGGAAAGAAGACGTTGGTAAAGTAGGGAAAATGAGTGGAGGGAAGTAGCGGAAATGTCGGGAAGGGGGCTCGGAAAATTGGAGGTGGTGGCATAGGGATGTGAGCGGAAACAAGGGCTACAGAAGTAGGGGAAAGGAGGACTAGAGAATTAAGAGATATGAGGAGAGGGGGTACAAAAAAGTGGTAGTGAATTAGGGGAAAATATGGGCCGGCAAATAGGGGAAATAAGGGGAGGAAAGCTATGGGAAGTGAGTGGTAGTGAGGGAAAATTAGTGAGGGGTACTGAGGGGAAGTAGGGAAAATAATTAGAATAGAAGGTGATTTCGAATTTTTTTGCGAGATATCTATGTCAAATTCTTTTTTTATATTTCAGATGATAGTAACCAATATAGATTTGTTTCGTAAAATATTGATAATTTCGATATTTGAAAACAGGTAATACCTTTTTAGCTCGCTTTAATACAGGATGGCATGATTATTACATGACACATGAATGAGGTTTGTGGGTCGAATACAAAAATGGGTTAAATAATAAAAAAGGCTCCGTCTTGTCGTCCCAAAAAATTGGCGAAATTGGAAAAGGGGATGCACTAGTCGTGCCGAAAATTGGGGCGAGATACTTCGAATAAAGAAAGGTATATCTATTTTCTGAGATTATTTCAGTATATTATTGACTAAAGCAATCTCGCGAAAATCCCAGAAATAGTAGCAAATATTAAAGAAAAAATTAATTATAGGCAAAGGGATCATTTCGGGAGAATCACATATTAGTAGAGAATTAGGGGCATGAGGGGAGGGGGTACGGAAGAGGGGTGGTGAAGTAGGGGAAATTATGGGCAGGGAAATAGGGGAAATAAGGGGAGGGAAACTATGGGAAGTGAGTGTTAGTGAGGGAAAAATTGGGGAGGGGTAGCGAGGATAAGTGAGGGGAAGTAGGGGCAATAATTAGAAATGAGGGTGATTTCGCATTTATTTCGAGGTATCTATGCCATATTCATTCTTAATATTTCAGGTGATAGTAATCAAATTGGATTTGTTTCATAAAATATTTATAATTTCGATATTTGAAAACAGGTAATACCTTTTTAGCTCGCTTTAGTACAGGATGGCATGATTATTACATGACAGAAGAATGAGGTTTGTGGGTCGAATACAGAAAAAAAAGGTTAAATATTAAAAATGGCTGCATCTTGTCGTCCCGAAAAATTGGGACGAGATACTTCGAATAAAGAAAGGTATATCTATTTTCTGAGATTATTTCAGAATATTATTGACTAAACCAATCTCGCAAAAATCCCAGAAATCGTAGCAAATATTAAAGAAAAAATGTATTAGCGGCAAATTGATCATTTCGGGAGGATCACATATGAGTTCGCGAAAAACCAATCCGTGAAAATAAAGATTTATCTACATTTTCCGATGGAAATATTTTCCACTAAAATGAAGCATTGAATTTGGAAGCTTTTCTTTGATAATCAATCTAAAATGAAAATTAATTGAGTCCTTGTAACTATCATTAGCAAAGTGAATATCGAAAGGTCATACGTATAATATCAGTGCAGGTAAAATCGGATTGAGCCAATTTACAAGAGCGCCTTTTCCAATTTTTGCTCTCTAATTCGTTACCATTTGAAATATTGACAGACTGATTCCTCTTTTCAATCACTGAAAAGCTCTTTCCTTTGGTTCTGAGTATATCCTCAATGCAGAATCAACAGCGAACATGTAACTGCAAACTTATTGTTCGCCGGAATTGGAAATGGAATCGATTTTATTGGCTGAATGCAGAGAAATTGTTAGCTAAATTTTTTTTTCGGGGCAATTAGCAAAAATAAAGATAAATCCAATAAGACCTACAAAGTTTTAACAACTTAAGGAATAACATTAAATCATACTTAATAATTTACAATTCATTCATTCAGTATACATCTGTTTAGAATCTTATAAAATTGTTTTCCCACTTGAAACAGCATGAAGTTGTTCACCTTGCATGGAAATGCTTTATCGTTGATTTTTAAGCTATTTATTTTTCAATTAAAATTGAAATGATTGAATTTGAATAGTCGTGATGCACTATTTAAAAATTAGTTATTCTCAACAAATTATAGTTTGAAAATCCTAATTTAAGAATACTTCAATTTTTGAACGAAGATTGCAATTGTTTAGTTGTTGACGCTTCAAGCTTGAATTCATCTATTTCGAAAGTTACCAGTCACAAAGCATATAATTTTTAAAGCTTCTAGAATAATTAAACTTTCAAGGTTCAGGTTCAGAAATCTAATTTTTTTAGTTTAGAAAAATAAATGACAAATTTTCATTGTCACTGATACTATATAATATGATAGGTACTTAATAATAATATATTTCTCATGTTTAAAATTTTTATAATTTCTATTTGATGTAATTGCCTAGAATAGCAGCTTTTCCGAATTTTTTATTTTGAGACATATTTTTTTAATTATCTTTTTTTTGACTCTAATATGAATAACTAAAAGGGGAAGATCGAAATAGTTTTGGTTAAGTAAGTGAGTTAGTTTTAAGTTTAGTTAGGTTACCATTGAATTTAAAAAATAAATTTATGAATGTTCCCCTCCCACGAACCAGCTGGAAAAGAGAAAAGAGTGTGACCGAATGAGGGTATGACCAGGGGGGTTTATTATTAATTTCATTCTTATTTTTTGTGGATTTTAATCAAACATTTCTTAAGAGATAATTCCTATTTTAACCCTGTGACCGGAGGAGTGTTTAACCCCCCTGGTCACACCCTCCTCTGATCATACACACTTCCTTCTTCCAGTTCTTCTATGGGGGGGGGGGGCATTTATAAATGGAAATTAAATTTTCTTCGTTCATAAAAATGCACGAATCCTTGAAAAAACATTTTCTGATGCATCAGTTGATAAAAAAAGCTCACTCTTTTGATATTGGCCTCTTGATATTTCAGGTTTTAGTAGAAAAAAAATAATCGAAGAAGAATTATATCGAAAAGTCTTAAATTGGAAAAAACGCAAATTCAGACAAAAATCCGATTTTTATTCAAAATTCGGAGTTTTAATATAAAATCGATTCATCTTTTTTATCTTCCCCGCTTGGTTTCATATTTTTCTGCTAAAGTGAATAACTTGGACAAAAAGCTTAATCAAATTATGGAAATTCGGAAAAGCTGCGATTCTACACAATTACCCAATTTAAAATTATAGTTTTGAATGCGCAATTCTAAATAAGTTTTATTTTGTGAAGCCTCGAAATTAAACTTTTTTGCTTCAAATGCTCAAGTTCGAAAATATTTGGTTTGTAATTTCTTAAGTTTAGGGGGTTTATATTATTTAATTTCACAATATTGTAGTTTTTAATTCAAATAACAAAAATTTTAGGACAATTTCACTATAAAATCTTTCAAAATTGACCAATTTCATATTGAAACCCTTGATAGTCAGTTTTGAATAAAAAAATTTAGATTTGAATAGCCATTTTCAAATTGAATAATTTCAAGGATCCTAAATTGTTTTATGTTAATGCAAAAGGTTGTGTGTACAAAGCCGGCACCGGTACAAACAAAATTTTCAGTAACGGTAAAAAAAAAATACTGGTGCCGACAATTTTGTTTACTGGTTTTTTTAAAAGTCATATATTAAGGATAGAGCCTCGACTGCCGGCAAAAATATTTAAAAATTAATTTTTTCCCCATGTGTTTAATGCTACTGTTTGATCCTCAATATCGGCCATCTTGCTAGTTGACGAAAAAACATTGGAATATGTTAGGGATGAAACGATTTAAATTGACCTAAAATAATTAAAATTTTGAAGGGTTTGAGTATGAAAACGTTTTAAATTAAGTTCGTATTTATTTAATGTTTAACGTTCCATAGTAGAAATTTTTTCATTTTTATTGTTTCCCATTGAATATTACTTTTTATATTGAACGTTCTTTCATAATAATTAAACTTTTAAGATTCATAATCAAAAATAAAATTTTAGAATTTCATAAACTTTGACTTTGAAAGAGTCAATCTATTTTTTTAATTTAAATTGTCTAATCGCTTCGAATTAAAGTTATTTCAATTTAAAAGTTTTCAATTTTCAATCATTCCACTTTGAAGATTTTTATGAGAAATAATACAATTTAAATTTCTTAGAATTTCAAATGATCCAATTTTGGAAATTCTTATCGGAAAATATTCCATTTTTAACGTTTCAAAATCAAAAATTCTAATGCACTGATCCAGTTTTTAAAATTTTTAAAATAGCGACCTCTCAAAATCTTAAATAATCTAAAATTGTTTGATATGGAACGTTTTCAATTGAAAATGTTTTAGTATATTTTTTTTCAAATTTTAAATACTTTCAATTTGAAATGATTTTTTTTTGTTTATTTTTTAAACTTAATATTGAAAAAAATCAATCAATGGATTCTTCAATTGTTTATATTTTTAATGTTACGGAATAAACCCCAAAGACGTGCACTTACTGCTAGTACATTAAAGTTTAAAACTCTGCAGTTGCCTGGAATGAAAGTTCATTAATAATTATTTAATTTTGCAATCCTCAGCTTTTAATTCTCCAATTATCTGAAACGAATGTTGGAAAGTTCATCCTTTGTGTCCCTGATTTAATAACATTCAAAAATAAATGTTATCTTTTTAAATTTTCACCTTGTTTTCCCAATTTAGAGTGAGTTGTTCCTGTTCCCCTTCAAAAAGCAGAAAGTCTTTTTTGCCGGCGTATACAGCTAAAAGAGCACACAACAAAACGGCTGAAATCTGCACATCTTTTATTGGGTTCTAAAGGCTTTTGTGTGAGTGAACCCTTTTATTTGCGGGTCCAACGAAATAATTCACCAGACGCCAAGGAATTTGTTCTGGCGTCGTTGCAGGATCTAAAGTGCAGAATAGGGTGGTCTACAAATTTATTAGATTTTTTTTAATTTTCAGGCATATCGTCCGAACATTTGTTCGAAGCCACACAAAAAATAGCGTATTTCCCACAGGAAAAAAAGACGGTTTTGTAAATTTTATTCAGAATCGCCAATATCAGGTGATTCGACTTGAAACTCAAAATTTGTCTTCATAATTAGTGATAGAACACTAAAAACTTGTTTTTAAAATATCATCCTCATAAGTCTCTTTTATAGGTTCCCAAAAAACCCCATAAGTGAAAAATTGGGTTTTGCGAGTTTTGCTCTAATTATGATTTTTTTTGCATATTTTCAAAAGCAAATTGTTGTTAGAACATAAAATACTACCTTCTGCTAATAGTTAGATGTTTAGATAAATTGTGAAAATAATTAATTATTGTTTTAGCAATTTTCTCTCAAAATAGACTTAGAAAATCGCAGCTTCTTCCAGATTTTCACTTTTTCAACTAGAGCATAGTGTTAAGTAATTCAAGTTAACAATCCTGATTGTTTAAACGATTTAGTATTATTTTCAATAATATTGTCTTTGAATAATGCTAGAAAGTTGCAGTTTTTCTAAAATATACAACTTTTTGTCCCCTTGTAGTTTGTGCACAATGTGAGGCGATAAATAATGCAATTAAGCGAAAAATATTGTTCAAACAAATTATTATTTTTTATAACTATCTTCTTCCACATTAATGCCAGATATTTGCGGCTTTTTGTGAAATTTGTAACTTGATGTCCACTTTTCACTTGGTGAGGTTATAATGAATCCAAGTTAACAAAAATTATTGTGTAGACAATTTACTATTATAATAAATTTCAAATCATCGTGAAAGCATTAAATCCATTATGAAAGAACTCTACGGGGAGAGTTTTCTTACTAAAACTAACACTTTTAGTAAGCTTAGGTCTTCTAAAGCCAAGCTAGTATCGTCTTCAGCTTACTTAAAACGGTGTAGGGATAATAACATCGTCATAAAATTCTTACAGTTGGAAAACCATTTGTGAACATCTAAATCCAAATCAATTCTACATAGAAAAAGTTTGCTTCTCTTGAAAGAAAGAATACAATATACAAAATTTTCCTTGCACACGACCTCCAAAAAACTATTAAAACTTCACCTTTTCCTATCAAACACTCTCAGATTTGACATTTGGTCTACATTGGACGCAAGGAAATGATTTCAGCCTTATCTAGAGGAAACAATTTTGCAGTAGCTCTTTCCAAAATCCCCAAAGAAGAAATCATCTGTAAATTGGAATCCACAATATATACACTTCCACCCGAAAAAGCGAATGACATACGGCGTAGGACGGCCAACATCTTACGCCAAGCCCAACTTCCCTTCTCAAACTTAACAAGAAAAAACAGCAATTAAAGAACTCAATCAGAATAAGGACATCATAATATTACCCGCAGACAAAGGCAACAACAGTAATAATGAATAAAGAAAACTATAACAACAAAATCATGGACCTTCTAACTGACGATACATATAAAAAACTTGAAAAAGACCCCATCAAAACAATAGTCAGCAAAACAAAAAACCTTCGAAAAGACTCAGAACTTGACAGTCAAGCAATATCTAAATTAACACCTACTGATCCCATCTCTCCAAAACTTTACGGACTCCCAAAAATCCACAAAAACAACATTCCACTCAGACCGATCGTCAGCGCAATAAAGTTACCAACTTACAACCTAGCACGCTTTCTCGCCAAAAAACTGAATTCTTTCGCAGAAAACTCTATGACACAGGTCCAAAACTCTTTTGACTTCATCAGAAAGATACCAATCTCTGATACAATCGATATTATTAAGTCCTTTGCAAACTCCCTCTCCAATCTCACACCTTTGATAGAACGCTCTCTCACTAATACCTACTACTCTTTCAATAACCAATTCTACGAAAAAACCTCAGGAGCAGCAATGAGATCTCCAATCTCACCTGTAATAGCCAAAATCTTTATGGAAAATCTCGAAACTAAAATCTTAAACAAATCCAAGCTTAAACCGGAATTTTGGTGCCGTTACGTTGACGACACGTTTGTCACCTGGAGACATGGACTAAATGAACTGCGCAAGTTCTTCGATTTCATCAATCAATTACACCCTAATATCCAATTCATCATGGAAATTGAACAAAACGGAAAATTGCCTTTCTTGAACGTACTAGTTTACAAAATATCTGATAACATATTAGGACATAAAGTTTATAGAAAACCCACCCATACAAACAGATACCTACATGCCTCCTCCCACCACCACCCTACTCAAAATCAATCGGTCATGAACTCCCTCGTATACGGAACTGTCTCTATAACAGATAAAGATAACTTACAAGAGGAACTAGAAAATGTTAAACAAATCCTAATACAAAACGATTGCACAAACAAACAAAATGATAAGGCAATAAGAAAATACAGTCAAAAAAGAAGTAACACAACCTACTAAAGAAAGAGAGAGAAAAACTACCACCATCCTATCCTACATTGAAGGTATCACAGAACAAATAGGAAGAATTCTCAACAAACACAACATACAAACCATATCCCTTGTTCTTGTGGCAAAGTCTATATTGGAGAAACCGGGAGGGCGGTGAGCCAACGTGTAAAGGAACATGAAAGTAAAGTCAGGCTAAAACATTTCACGCAGTCAGCAATAGCAATCGAAATCTTAAGAAACCCTAATAGCATCAATAGGGACAATGGATATAATACTAATCCGATTTGGCTTTCCGTCCTTCAGGGTTTAAAAAAAAAACTTGATTGACCAACCTAGTTCGAACAGTCCCTACCATGGGGTGCTCTGGCCAATCACAGGCATCATAGAGTATACATATAGAAGAACAATAATTACTTATTATATACCGCTGAAATTTCAGTTTCAGGTCAGCCCTAAAGAAGTGAACTGCAATTTTCACGAAACGTCGGCAAGATTCGTAGTTTCGCACACGATTGAAAACCGAAAAAGCTTTAAATTTTTAATTTATTATAATTTTTGATTTTTGAATTAGAGTGAGGTATCAGTTTAAGTCGGCAAAAATAATTGTTTAAACAATCTATTTTCATTTCGAATGATATTGTCGTTGAATAATGCTAGAAATTTACGTTTTTTTAATAGTCAACTTTTTGTCCACACTGTACTTAAAGTGAGATGATTCCTGATCTAATTGAGCAAAAATAATTGTTTAAACAAATTATTATTGTTTATAATTATTTTATTCTATATTAATGCTAGATAGTTGCGTTTTTTCTGAAATTTTTAACTTGTCCACTTTTCACTCAGTGTGGTAATAACTAATGCAGGTTAACAAATATAATTGTTTGAACAATGTATAATTGTTTAGAACTATCCTTTTTTAAATAATTGCTTTATAGTTGTGGTTTTTTCCAATTTTTTTCAATTGAGTTTCAATTTTTCAATAAATGTGACGTAATAATTCATTCAAGTCAGCAAACATAATTGTTTAAACAATTTAGTATTATTTTGAATAATATTGTCTTTGATTAATGCTAGAAAGTGGCGGTTTTTTCTGAAATATTCAACTTTTTGTCCACTTCGTACTTAAAATGAGGTAATAATTAATGCAATTTAGCAAACAGTATCGTCCAAACAAATTATTTTTGGTTATAACTATCTTCTCCTATATTAATGTATAATAGTTGCGGTTTCTTCCGAAATTTTCTACTTATTGTTCACTTTCCACATTATGTGGTAATAATTATTGCAATTTAACCAAAATTATTGTTTGAACAATTAATTATTGTTCATAACTATCTTCTTTTAGGTAATTGGTTTAAAGTTCCGGTTTTTTCTAAATTTTTTTACTTTGCTTTGGCTTTTTAGTTATGAACAAATTATAAATAAACATTAGAGAGAATACTATTTTGAACGATATCTTTCTGTTATGTTAACATATTTCTCTAGAATAAAAATATTTTGGTAAAATTGATATTTGACTTTAATTTCCTTTTTACTAGAGAAAAAAGTCAGAAACAATATTTACTACAATTACTTGTTTTTATCTCTAATGTAAAATATCCTTTTTGATTAAATGAATATTTTTTGAAACATTGGCAAAAGGCAAGAATAATTCAATTTGGAAAAAAACAATACCTTTCCAAAACATGATTCTTGTTGAGGTTTATTTATTATTTGTTCATAACTAAAAAGTCAAAGCAAAACTGAAGATTTCAGAAAAAAAGGGCAACTGTGTAGAATTACTCTAAGAAGAGATTTTTATGAACAATAATTAATTGTTTAAATAATTATGTTTATTTACTTACATTAATTATCATCCCACTATGTGGAAAGTGGACAAAAAGAAAAAAATATCAGAAAAAACCTCAGCTATCTAGTATTAATATAGGAAAAGATGGTTATAAACAGTAATTGTTTATTTAAATAATTATGTTCCCCTAATTCCATTAATTATTTCCTCACTCTAAGTCCATGTGGATGAAAAGTTAAAATTAAAAAAAAAACTTAACTATAGCGTTAGTATATGAGAAGATAGTTATGAACAATAATAATTTGTTTGAACAACCATATTTATTAAATAGCATTAATTCATTAACTCGTTATCAGTGGAAAGTACTATTTTATGTATTATAAACAATTTGTATTCAAAAAACCACAAAAAAAATCACAATTAGCGCCAAAAAATCGCAAAACCCAATTTTCCACTTATGGGTTTTTTTTGGGACCCTATAAAACAGACTTACGGGGGTAATATTCGAAAAAATAAGTATAAATTTGTATTCTATGGCTAATTGTTGAGAGAAATGTTGAAACTCAACTCGATTCACCTAATATTGACGATTTTGAACAAAATTTACACAAACGTCTTTTTTTCTTATGGGAAATACGTGTTAAACTTCATGAGGCTTGCGGAACCTCTGAATAACATTTTTTTAAATGTATATAATTTTTGTGGATTGGAACAAATTTCCGGGCGGTATGCATGGGGAAAAAATTCGACCGCACTAGTGCATAGGAATGTGTCGAGATGGTGTGGAGACAGTCAGACTCATTCTAATAATGGCAATTGAAGAAGATGGATAATGTCTTTGTTTAAGACACGAGATTTAAAAATTAGGGGAAAGGGGCAAAAGGGCTTGGCAAATTTGATTATATGCCATCCTCGCTCGATTACAGTTCCTAGCTCGTGCTGATCCTGATATTGCGATTATAAACTTATCGTGGGCGTTGGACAGCACTGGCGCTGAATTCAGATAAACCCAAAGCATTAGCGCTGAAAATGGAAATATTTCACTTTGAAATGTACACGAGGAAATGTGCAACATTGGATATCATTTTCGAATGGGCAGACAAAATAATGGAAATATTCACAATTTCACGCCCTATATTGATTTTGCATTTCATTGTTGTTCGCATACATGTCAGACAAAAGTACATCAAGTTCATTCATCCTTTGATGGATGAGCACAATCCATTCTTACCCCATGGCTTTTTTTACTTTTGTATAGAGAACACAGGGAGCCAATAGCGCGGATAATAAAAGATGCATCTGCAGATTTAATATTTGCATAGAGAGAATTTTTTGTGCATTTTTATTAAAATCGGGACAGATATTAAAATTGAGAATATATTATTATGAATATTTTTCAATTATAAATGAATAATAAGTGTGGTCACAGGTAAGGGAAAATCTGGAAATTAGGGAATGGGAATTTTTGTAAGAAGCACTTTAAGGAACTGTAAATAATAATTAATTATTATATATTATTTTTGAAAAGATAAAGTCCTATGCTCCCTCTTTTGAGGGAAATTTCACTTTTCTTCTAATAAATTCTCAAAATATGAATTCTATATAAATATATTCTAAATATATTTCAATAACTTCAAGGAATTACAAAGGATTTGGAAGATTTCAGGGTATTTTTAAATATTCCATTGAATTTCCAAGAGTTTAAAAATATTTCTACGGATTTCAAAATAGTTCATAGGATTTAAAATATTTTAGGGTATTTTAAATGATTCCGAGAAATTTTTAATGGATTTCAATAATTTGAAGGGATTCCAAAGGCTTATAAAGATTTTAGGGTATTTTTCAAAATTCCAAGAGCCTCAAAAAATTTGAAAGGATTCCAAGGGATTTCAAAAGATTTTGAAGGATTTAAAATATGTTAGGGTGTTCAAATAGATATTAAGGAATTTTTAAAATATATCAAGGAATCGGTGGGTTTCCTATCACCACTACGTAGCGCGTCCTCAGGTTGC
>CAKNYM010053259.1:88851-102854 GCA_932195095.1 Andricus curvator | reverse complement strand
GATGGGTTAGAGAGGGAAAGAAAAGAAAAAGAAGTTAAAATAAAACAGATGGAAGAGGAGATTAGGGCGTGGAAAGAAAGGACGGAAAAAAGGCTTGAGAAGGTGGAGGGCAGGACGGAAATGGAAATAGGAGTCGGGGGTAGCGGGGGCGAGATTAAAGGTATTCGGGAGAGTGTAGGGAATATGATAGAAGAGAAAGTGGAAGAGCGTAGGAATGAAAAGGAGGAGAGGGCGGATAGGGAAAGGATAAGGGCAATGGAGAGAAAGGAGAAGGCAGACAGGAGAAATAATATTGCGATAAGAGGGTTGAAGATGGAGAGCAGGGAAGAAAGGGAGGGTGTGGAAGCGCTGCTACAGAGCATAGGGTGGAATAAAGCCAGGGTAGGGAAAGTTAAGTTGGAGGGGAGAAAGGAGAAAGAAGTGGCGGTTGTGGAGTTGGAGAGCTGGGAAGAAAAATTGGGGGTAATGATAAATAAAAATAGGATAATAAATAAGGAGGGGGAGATTCTAAGGGACTGGATGGAGGATAGAGGCTGGGCGTTGGCAAATGGTATGGCAACTGGGGACGAAGAGGGAGAATACACATACGTAGGTAAGGTGGGGGTATCGGAAATAGATTATGTAGTTATGAATATGCAAGGGTGGGGAAGAAGTGTCGACGGGGGAGAGGGTTAGCTGGACGAAGGAGGCGATAGAGAAATATAAGGAGCAGTTAGGGAAGGTACGCTTCGAAGGGGAGACGGTGGAAGAGATATGGGAGGATTTAAAAGAGAAAGTGAAAGGGTGCGTGCAAAAGAAGGTATTCAAAAAGAAGAAGAAAGGAATGGTGAAGCCGTGGTGGGATAGGGAATGTAAAAAGATGGAAAGAAAGGTGAAGAGGAAGTATAAGAAGTGGAAAGAGGGTATTGCGAAAAGGGAGGAGTACGTAGAAATGAGGAAGGGGTTTCGATTGATGTGTAAGAAGAAAGAACAGGAAAAGGAGAAAGAGCTGGAGGAGGAGTTAGGAAATGTTAAGACAGAAGGGGACGTCTGGAAGATAATAAATAGGTTTAGGAAGCGTAGAGTAGGGATAAGCGACAAGATAGGGAGTGAGGAGTGGAGGGAGTTTTTTAAAGAATCATTTCATGGTTCAGATTCAAGAAAGAGAGATGATGGGAGTAGAAGAACGGGGGAGGCAGAGATGGAGGAGTTGAATGACGAGGAGATAGAGAAACAGATAAGGAAGTTAAAAAGGTCAAAATCAGCAGGGCTGGATGGGCTAGAGAACGAAGCATGGCTGTTTAGTACACAAGAGGTTAGTGAGAGGCTGAAGGAGGCAGTGAAGAAAGTATGGAGGGGGGAGGGATTCCCACGAGCGTGGAGAGAAGGATTAATAGTGCCTCTCGTATAAGAAAGGAGAGAGGGATAGGCAGGAAAATTATAGGGGGATTACGCTAATGAATACGGCGTATAAAGTATACGCGATGGTAGTAGCGGAGAGGCTGCGGAAGGATGTCGAGGGGAAAGGAATATTGCCAGAGACGCAGGCGGGCTTTAGGGCAGGTAGAAGTACTATCGACAATATCTACGTTCTGCAGCGCGTGGTGGATAGAGAATTAGCGAAGAAGGGGTCGAGAGTGTACGCGTATTTTGTGGATCTAAAAGGCGCGTTTCCGTCGGTGGATAGGGGGAGGTTGTTGGAGGCGATGGAGGAGAGGGGAGTGGAGAGAGGCCTGATCGAGAGGCTAAGGGAGATATATGAAGAAACCAAAGATAAGGTAAGAGGAGGACAGGGGATTTCGGAGGGATTCTGGATGGATAGGGGGTTAAGACAAGGGTGTCCGCTTAGCCCGACGCTTTTTGCGATTTTAATTGCGGATATGGAATGTAAGCTGGAGGCCGGAGTGGTAGGAGGAGTCAGAATAGGAGGGGTTAGAATTTGGTCGCTAGCGTATGCAGATGACATAGTGTTGTTGGCAAAAAGCGAGGAGGCCTTAAAGGAAATGATGAAGAGGTTGAGAAGATACCTGGATAAGAACAGGTTAGAACTGAATGCGGAAAAGTCCAAGGTTATGGTTTTCAGAAAAGAAGGTGGAAGGGATAAGGAAGGGCAGTGGAAGTGGAAGGGAAAGGCGGTGCAGGCGGTGAAAGAGTTTGTGTACCTGGGCTTCTTGTTTCTGAGGAATGGCGGAGTGGATAGTCACATAAAAGAGAGAGTGAGGAGGGCAAATGTGGTGATGAGGCAGGTGTGGGGGTTGGGAAAGAAGTTATTCGCAGATGATTTTGAAAGGAGAATGAAATTGTTTGACTCACTAGTGATGAGTGTGCTATTGTATGGAGTAGAGGTGTGGGGGTGGAAGGAAAGCGAAGAGGTAAATAGGATACACGAGAGATATGTAAAGTGGACACTGGGGTTGGCAAGGAACATGCCTAATTATATTGTCAGGAGGGAGACGGGGAGAACGAGTGTAGGGATTCTAGCCGGGAGTCGAGCGTGTAAATATGAGGAGAAATTTTTGGAAGAGGGGGAAGTAAGCTGGTTAGGGAGTGTTGGTGGGAGAAGGAGAACAGGAGAGGGGGTGGGAAGATGGAGGTTGAAAGAGAAAGGTATTTTAGAACGAATGGACTGCATATGGATGAAGTGAGAAGGATGCATGGGGAAGGAAGGTATATGAGTTGGTTAAGAAATACGGCATGGAGAGAGAGAAGACAGCAGGGGAAGAGAGAATAAGAGAGACAAGGTTTAATGGGAACTATGTGTGGATTATGCCAAGGGCGAGAGCGCAATATTTGTGTGAGAAAGGAGAGAAAGGAAGTCAGGAGCTTATAGCGAGGATGAGATGTGGGTGCATGGAGGGTTTCAATAGGTTCTGGCTCGCTAGGGAAAAGAGGATGTGTGAACTATGTGGGAAGGGGGAGGCAAGAGTGGAGCACTGGTTGGAGGAGTGCGTGGAGGTGGAAAGGAGTGGGATAAGCATGGAGGTATTGATGCATGAAAGGGGGGACAAAAGTGCAGTAGCATGGGTGAAGGGAGTATTGGGAAAGATGGAGAAGAAGAGAAGGAAGGAGGAAGAGGAACGGAGAAGGAAATATTGTAAAGAGAGGAGGAAGTAAATATAAGTAATTGTAAATATTGTAAATAGTAGATAAGTATTAGGTATTAGTCGCAGAGGCGGAGTTTGGTAATGCGAGGCAAGCAAGAAAGTAGGGACATGCGAGCGAGGCGAGGCGAAGCGAGGAAGGCAATGCGATAAGAGCGAGCGGCGTTAGATATAAGGTGTGGAAGGATGTTAGTTTTAAGGGTTAGTTGTAAGAAAATTCTGTAAAAAATGGAAGTGTAAGCAAGTCAATTTTTTTAAGGCCAGCAGGCTAAAAAATAAACGTTTATCTATCTGGATACGCTACAGCGTATCCTTATAGTATCCACATCGTATCCTCTCCGTATCATGCAAGAAAAACTAATTAAAAAAGAAAGATTAACATTTCACTTGTTGAAATTCGGATTCTACGTGAAATTTTGAGTTAAAAGGTCACAGAGTAATCGCAATAGTTTTTCTTGCAACATTAAAAACTTTGAAAAAATATAATACTTATCGGTAACGTGGGCTGAAAGTGACTTCAAACGCATCGTCGACGGATAACGCCTTTTAACTGCTACTGAACGACGATGCATTTGAAGTCACCTTCAGCGCACGTCATCGATAAGTATTATATTTTTTTAAAGTTTTTGATGTTGCGAAAAAAACTATTGCGATTACTCTGTGACCTTTTAACTTAAAATTGCACGTAGAATCCGAATTTGAATTAGTGAAATGTTAATCTTTTTTTTTAATGAGTTTTTCTTGCATGATACGGAGAGGATACGATGTGGATACTATAAGGATACGCTGCAGCGTATCCGTTCCGTTCGTTCGGTCCGCCAGGGTTAAAATCTTACAAGTATGAATGCTTTCTTTTTCGGATGGAAATTTTGAAAGATCTTATTCGAAACTAAACAATTTTTCATGATTCGATATATAAATCATTTTTGCACGCTTCCAGTCGAATGCTTTTCAATTTTGTTTACATCAAAATTGAGATTCTTGAACGCTTTACATTATAAATAATTATTCATTTCGGAACGACATTAAATTTAAAGTGGTTCGACAATTGTAAAGCTAAAGATTGAATTTATTTTTCTCGGCTGAAAATATGTGAGAAATCAGTCTACTTCATACTCTCTAAAATTGAGAAATTTGCTATCCCCTTGGACATGGAGAGATTGTAAGCAGTGTGAGCAAGGCGATTTAGAAACGTGTCTTGATATGTGCCCAGTGGGCACAAAATTTGACAACGTCTTTACGACATCGTTACGAGGTTTTTACGACGACTTTAAGACAACCTATGTCCATGTCGTTAAGATGTCTTTCCGATGTCGAAAAGACATCGCCAGATCGTACGACGTCTTTACGATATCGTAAAGACATCATAACGACATGGACATAGGATGTCGTAAAGATGTCGTAAAGACATCGCCAAATTTTGTGCCAACTGGGTGCTCGCATTTTTTAAGAGGCGTAAAATATTGAATGGATAATAGTAGGCGAAAGTCTTAGGGACATCATCGCGACATACTTACAATGCTTTTAGGACATATAATAATAATAATAATAATAATAATTTTATTGCTTTTAAAATATAAAATGTATATATAGCAAGGGGAAATCGAAATATGATTTAGTTATAAGTACACATATTACCGCCGGATGGGCCTATAAAAAGAAATATGCCAGTAAGAAGCAATGCAGTGTACCTTATAAGATACATGGAGATAAATAAATATATATACATAGTTAAAATTTTTGCTAGAATAGCTCAATTACTTAATAGTTATTCGTTGATCACAAAGGACCTCAGTTTGAGAACTTCTGGTATAAAATTAAAAGCATTGGAAATATTATTCCGGGTAAAACTATTGATAAAATTCGCCATCGTTACTGGATCTGGGTTATCAGAGCCATAAGTTCTCAGCTGAGGGATCCCATAATATTTCCTTAAATCGGCATACATCGGACATACGAATATTATATATTCCGGGGTCTCATGCGCATGTAGATTACAGATTGTACAGGCTTCGGAAGGATCAATTACATAATATTCCCTATTAATACCAAAACGAAGAAAGCTCGCGTTCGAAAGCTTCAGCTGTGCAATCAGTCTGGTTACACGCATTGATAATCCTCACTTTAAGTAATCTGCAGGATTCTCCCACCTGTCAAGCAGCCGATAGCGTGTAGCGTAACCCGAATTTCTTATCCTAGTTTCGTCGAGTTTTTTTAGATAGAAGTCATATAGTTCCATTACAAAATCCGAATTATCTAAAAGGTAGCTTGAATCTGCAAACAATCTTTCGTCGTTTACACCAAATGAACTTAGCCACATCTTTAATTGAACCACCCAATTATATTTAATGTCTACATCGACCGACTGATTGGACAGCTGCAGCATCCTCAAGTAACACTTTTTTGGGAGTCGATTCTCATCCATTTCTTGCAATTGACACAACCAGGAAAGTGTGTTTTTTAAGACACTCACTGACACCCCTGGAAGACCCGTTTCTGCCCGAATTATATACCCTGGTGTACTCTTAAGTAACTCGTACAATTTTTTAATAAAAGCTAATTGTACCCTCTCCAGATCCTCGAGGTATCTCAAGCTCCAAATAGGGGAACAATACAAAGTAATGGTAAGTATTAGCGCTTTCAGGAGTTTCACGTGTGTTTCCCATATATTTGCCTTCGCTCTGCCCAGGATACTCAGTACCGCACCAATAGCATTAAACGATTTACTGGTCATTAGATCAGTCGCTTTACGAAAAAGACTAGAGGACGATAAAGGGATACCCAAGTATAAATAATCTTTAGCCAGCTGAAGCTGTTCACTAGCATAATAGAATTGCTTTTGGTTTTTTCTACGTCTACCGCCTCGTTTAAATTCAACAATGCTTGTTTTTTGTATATTTACTGTGAGGTCATTAAGTTTGCAGTATTTTTCTAGACACAGAAGTTTCCTACGTACATCTTGTTCAGATTCACATAGTATAACTAGGTCATCTGCGTACAGTAATAATATAACATCTATTATGCCATTTACATCTAGTCCTTTCATATTATTGTTTCTAAAAAACTCCTGAGCTTGCCATTAGCATATAAACTAATTAATATTCTGATTATTTTTGAACTCACGCCTAGGCCATGCAGTTTATACATGAGTTTCTTATGATTGACCGAGTTAAAAGCTCTCTTAAAATCCACAAATATTCCATACACCTTTCTCGTCCTCAATCTAAGGTGGAGCTGTATGACGGAACTCAGAACAAACACATTATCCATACAACCCCTACCCTCCCTAAATCCAGCCTGAGATTCCGGCAAAACATTAAAATAATTTACCCATGTTGTCATACGCTCAAGTGAAATCTGCGTGAAGATTTTTAAAAGACAATTCATCAAAGCTATACCTCGGTAATTAAGTGGGTCTGTTTTCTCACCTTTTTTTAATATTAGTACAACTTCAGCTGTGCACCAGTTTTTCGGAATTCGCTCTGCATTAATAATCTTTTGGAATAAGGTCTGAATGTACACCATCCATTTTGCTGGCAGTACTTTATAAAATTCATTACAAATTTGATTTTCTCCGGGAGCTTTGTTGTTTTTACATCTCTTAAGACTTTTAAGAATTTCGCTATATTGAATATCACTGTCAAGAATTGGATGGCGCGTATCAAAAAATGCCCAATTAATGGGCATACCAACTAGCGTGTACACATTAGAATAGAATTCCTCCCACTCGTTCATACTAATGGCATTTACCTGGTCTTTATTTTTTATTCTAAAAGTTTGCACGCATCTCCAAAATTCAATACCGTCTTTTGTATTAGCTAGCTTATTTATAGAGTCCACGCTATATTGGCGCTTTTTACTCCTAGTTAACAGTAGATACAATCTCTTTAAAGAATAATACACATCTGTGACAGCAGGGGGAAAATCCAGTCTCTTACATTCATTTAGTGCTTCTGTTGCCCTTTTCTTTGCGTCTATACATTCACGGTCATACCACGGTTTATTTCTGAACTTGTTTACTATACGCGGTGACATTTTTTTAATTTTGATTAAGTTTAGTGATTCTGCAACCTCAAGAATGGCACACCTCAACCTATCATCCAGAAGATCAATCGATGCATTCTCTGCATCGATTGAAATTCTCTCAGAGCATTCCATCCTCTCGACATAATGATAAATCTTGTTCTTGTCTAGCTTTAAACGTTTAATGACTCTACCATTCCCGAAGTTAGCAGGTTCACAATTTACTTTTGAGTTTCTATCAATTATTACTTGAATAGGAAAGTGGCTAGAAGCTGATATGAAGTGCATAACACTCATATCCACTATTAGATCGAGCGCATCCATATTGCACCAGAGTAGGTCAATTGTGCTCTTACCCCTCGCGTCACAAAATGTAAATTGTGCGGGGCTGTCACCTCGCGTCCCACCATTTACGAGTACAAATGTATTGAGTTCCATAAATTCAGCGATTTCCCTAGCTCTACTATTACATGTTAAATCCAAACTATCTCTACACTCATATAATTCTGATCCATAAAAAAATCTGCCATCAGCTGGTTCTGAATTCCCACCCTTCCATTAAAATCACCCACAATCAAAATACTTTCTGACGGAAAGTTAGTACAATATTCATTTAAACTTATCTGAAATAGACTTAAGATCACCGGAAGATCCAGGCTAGGTTTGAAATAGACAGTCGTGAGAATCACATCGACACTTTCGTTTTTCAGCCTCACTGTCAGTCATCTTTTGCAGGTTTCCACAACCTGGACCTGAAATACATCCTTGTTTATAAACACAGCGAGACCACCACTCGCCCGCCCTCTATTCGTTTTTCTAATAGCATCACTGTAAAAGCTTTCATATTTTAAAAGAAATTTTGGGACATGTTTAGGAGCACTGGTACACCATGTTTCCACTACACATAACACATCAAACATGATTTTTTCTTCTTGCAGGACACTGATGTTACCAAACCCTTCCATATTCCAAAAGATTATCCTGGGTCCATGAATTTCCTGTAGCCTGATGTTTCATTCCTGGCTGTCATTTACGGCATGCTTGTTTGTATCCAACTCGAGGTTATCCATAAGGCTTTCATAATTCCCCTTCTCGACCGTATTCACGCGACTTGTAGCCATCCCCCCTCTTCGTTTAGAGTTTTCCAGTCTGCTTACAGGACTACCTAGTCAATTGACGGTATGTTGTTGTTGTCTTTGTTCTTCCTGTTGAGAATTTCGATGGAGTACAAAGTTATCAATAGTTCCATTCTCTCTGGAAGAAGTCTTTAATTTCTTGCTTTCGGTAATAGATTGGTTTACTCTGCCTTTCCGGTTCTCTGCATGGGTTTGCTGTTGAATTTCTCTTGTGCTTGTATTCAGGTTGCTTCGGTTTCGCTGAGCAGGCGGGGACGGAGCGCTATGCTGTCTTCCTCCTTTGGTTAATTGCTCGCTAAGTCGATCCGCCCCTCCATTCTCCAGGTCTTGCAGTGAGAAACTTCTACCATGTACTATCGGCCTTTCACCAATTACTTTGGCTGCGAGGCCCCTTTGCTTTAAATGATGAGCGTGTTTGATTAAATTTCCTCTTTTCTGCTGTGCTTCCTTGCTATTATCATTGTTTATGTAAATATTTGTTCCCTTGAGTGACGAGCGGCTTTGAAGAATTTTACGTTTGATACTAAAATTTCCAAGGACAAGCAGTACCGGTCTTATTTTACCTCCCGAGTAATTTCCTAAACGCCTAATAAAAACAATGTCATCATTTTTAAATTGCATCTTGAGTTTATCTATTATAAGCGAAATCACTCTGGTACATAAAGATGATACAGATTCTTCAGCTTTCTCCTGTAGACCATAAATAATCAGATTATTTTTTCTGGTGATCTTGTCTAAGATTTGCTGGTGCTTTTCCAGATGGCTTTTGAGTAATTCATTTTCTTTTTCAAGAGTTTCGATTTTGTCTGCACCTTCATCAACTCTAGCGATACTATTATCCAGCTGCACCTTGAATACAGTTTTGAATTCATCGCTTATTTCCTCTTTAAATACACTCACTTTTGCTGTGAGCAGCTTTTCTATTTCCTGTATAATCGCCATTTTTCGACTTAGCCCGTGATCCGCGACTCGGCCGTTACTATCCCATTTGGCACAAAATTTGGCGACGTCTTGACGACATCGTTACGACATCTTTCCGACAACTTTACGACATCCTATGTCCATGTCGTTAAGATGTCTTTATGATATCGTAAAGACGTCGCACGATCTGACGATGTCTTTTCGACATCGTAAAGACATCTTAACGACATGAACATAGGATGTGTTCAAGTCGTCGCAAAGATATCGTAACGATGTCGTAAAGACGTCGTCAAATTTTGTGCCCACTGGGATTTCACAAGCACAGCACAGTATCACTCAACGACTTATTATTATTATTATACCATTAAGCCATTTCCCTTTCGGGGTAGGCGTGACTTGCTCGGTTGGAGAATAGTAGTGTGCATGTGGGTATATAGGTATAAGGTAGGTAGGAATATAGGTATGAGGTGGATAGGCATATAAGTGTTAGGTATATATATTTTAGATTGATCTGGAATTCTCGTGTTATTTATTTAAATGACACGTTTACTCCGCAACACTGCTCCGACCCAGGCTGCTGATCAATCTCTCTAGCGATCACCCCAAGTGAAGAGCCTCACAAAATTGTTATGTATGGTTCCCCACTTGGGCCCATTAGTATCCAAGGTCTTTGTTTCAGGCGTCATTCATTCTACTGTCACTCTGTTTACAAACTATTTGTCGCCACACTTTTCTGTCCTGGCATACTACTCTAGCTTCCTTCACGTCCATGCATTTTTTCATGCAAGCTCTTGTGTTCCTATGGCTTCTTATGTCTCTACGGATTAATGTCTCATTTACAGATTCTAACCATTCTTTCGGCGGTCTACCTCTGGGCATTCTGCCATTTACTTTACCTTTGTACACTTGTTTGGTCAGTCGCTCATCTTTCATTCTTTCAAGATGTCCGAACCATCTTAACTGATTTCTTTCCCATGTGTCAACTATTGTCTCTTTTGCACCACATTCTTTGAGGATTGTCTCGTTTCGGACTTTGTCCATTAGTGTTTTCCCGCATATTATGTGCAGAGGTTTCATGCCGATCGCGTTAATTTTACTCCTGTCCTTTTCTTGACAGGTCCATGTCTCGCTACCGTATAGTACAGTCGGTACGAATATAGAATTGTGTATGGCCATTTTAGCTTTTTTTGATATGTTTTTATTTGTTAGGATGGACCCTGCTCTACCGATAACCTGCTTACCCTTATTTATGCGCCTATCTAACTCCCCATCTATTTTTCCGTCGCTAGTGAATAGACTACCTAGGTATACGTTCTTGTCAACTTGTTCTAATCTCTCATCATTTAGGACAATGTTGCACATTGTTTTCTCACTCTTTCCCTCAAACACCATGATTTTTGTTTTATTTACGTTAATTTTGAGTCCCATGTCCTTCATGCTTGTATGAAGTTTATTCAACATTCTTTGCAAGTCCTCGACTGATTCTGCCATAACAATCTTGTCATCTGCGAAAGCTAACCCACGTACCTTAACTGTTTGGAGATCTACACCTTCTTCGTCGAAGAGTGCAGTTCTTAGACACTTATCCATGAATATGATAAATAGCCACGAGGACATAACGCATCCTTGTTTCACGCCTTGCGTAATATCGAACCAGTCACTCAGTTTCCCGTTTACCCTTACGCTCGCTTTACTACCTGTATATATTGTTTTTATTGCTACTTGCCTCGAATTATTCGAATCTGACACAGGTATGATGAATTATATTCAAAACACTAGACGAACTATACTGAAGCCTCAAAAAAAGAACAACAGGGAGTCATTTGCGATTCAGAAGCGGACAAATTTAGACTTCTATCGGGAGCAGTCACGACGCGATCCGTTCCTTACGACGCTATTTTCAGTTCCCCGCTTTTAGGACATATGACGTAATATTGTTAATAATAATCTCTCTCTCTCTCTATATATATATACACATACATACATACATACATACATACATACATACATATATATATATACATACACATATATACACATATATATATTTATATTAATATTTATAACACTCCCTAATGCTCTCCATGAATTTCAGTTAATAAGAAGTGGTAGTGAATTAGTGACAAATCGTTCACTTACAACACACTTGGTTAATTATTTCTATTAATAAGTAGTTGAAAATGACTAATTATTCATAGAAATTGTTACTGAAGCAATAAGTACCTACGTTTATAGGTATTTTATAGTTCCGATTCAAAGAAATATTCAAAAGTTTTTCAACTAAACCAGGTTCTCATTCTTTTAACCAGATTAGGAAGTAAAATATGAGTAGAATAAAATTCTGGTTGCTTAAACAAGAAGATGTGGAAAGAAAATTTAGAACTTTAATGTATATAGTAAATTCCATAAGTTACCTAAGAATTCGGCTTCTCTTATTCATATTATGCAAAGTCGATATGTGTAGAAGTGATTTTTAAAAAATAAGCGGGGCTAATGATTTAAAAATATATCTTTCTTTTCTATTTACATACTGGAAAAGACAGAAACAGTATTAGTTGAGCGAGTATATTAAAGTATTCATTTTTTATTAATTTTTTCGATCCCGCAAAACGTCGATTCGAGAATATTAGGCCAACAACTTTACGACATGTTTGCGACATCTTTATGACATTTTACTTATAAATCTGTTTTGTGCGAATATTTCATAAATACTAAAAAATTCACATGGTTAGAAAAACATATTCAAACGTTTTTTTAGTCGTAAATTTTTTATTGTTTATTCATCTATGTTTGCAGAGTATTAAACAATTGATATAAAATATAACGCCATCATAACCACTTTTAAAAAGTGTATGTCTAAACAGGAATTATTTTATTTTATTTGTTAATGCGGAAATCTGCAATTAGGGTAAGCCATTCAGTAACCAACACCCGTTAGTGCGAACGACTCATTTTGTAAATAAATTTAATTATTTACATTTTGCGTTTGAAATTAAGGCTGAATTCATAGGTTATAACTTCATCTTTCATTTTCATTGGCACAAAATTATTTTAAAACTCGTAATTTCCTAATAATTGCATTTTTGTCAGTGTGTCGTTTAGTAGTTAGGGTATCGTTTAGTAGGTGGTTTACCCTACTCCTATTCTAAAAAAAAAGAAAATGTTTTTTGAATACTAAATTTTGTTGTCCAACGAAAAAACCTAGTGAGTGACGTTTGCCATACAGATTATTTTCTGGCATACTCACACGGGAAAATAACCTCTACGGCTAATGTCACTTACTAAGTTTTTCCATTGGGCAGCAAAATTATATAATTAGCTTAGCAATTCAATATATTAGGAAGTTTATTTGAAAAATAAGGGGGGTATTGTTTTGAAAATATAAATCTATAGCTCTCTTTTTCTTGTTTTAGTAACCCCACGAACCGTCGATTCGAAAATAGTAGGCCAACGGCTTCACCACATCTTTGCGACGTCGTTACGACATCTTTACGACATTTAACTTATAAATCTGTTGTGTGCGAATATTTCATCAATTCTGAAAGGTTGAAATGGTTAGTAAAAATGATTGAAACGCTTTTTAATCGTACATTTTTTATTCTGTACTTATCTGGTTCAAAGTGTTAAAGAATTGATTAAAATTACGCCATCGTAGCAAACTTTTACAAAATTTATTCCTGAACAGGAATCCAAATATTTTATTTGTAATGACGGAAATATACGCAAATATTTCCATTCATTAAAAATTCAAATTTTTTTAAAAATAATGAATTGGATAATTAGCAGAACAATTTGATAGGTCTAGAATAGAAATTTGAGAAAATAAGGGATGTAATCATTCAAAATTAAGGTCATTCTTTTTTTTTGGACTACGCTGCTGGAAAAGACTGAAACAATTACAAAAAAACAATCATGAAAACAGTATAAATTGGGCGCGCATATTAAAGTATTATTTTTTAGGAATATTTTGGACTCCATGCAACGTCCATTTGAAAACAGGGCAACGGCTTGACGACATCTTTTCGACGTCGTTACGACATCTTTACGACATCCAACTTATAAATATGTTTCGTGCGAATATTTCATGAATTCAAAAAATTCACATGGTTAGTAAAACATATTCAAACGTTTTTTAGTCGTACATTTTTTATTGTGTATTTGTCTATGTTTTGCAGAGTATTAAACAATTGATTTAAAATAACGCCATCATAGCAACTTTTAAAAAGTGTATGCTTAAACAGGAATTATTTTATTGAATGTGTAAAATCGGAAATCCGCAATTAATCCCATTCAGAATAAAATTAAAAAAGTTTTTTGAATACAGAATCGCATATTCAATTTTTTGCCAACTGGAAGATCAACACCATAGAATTGCCTAAGATGGTAATATGTATAACACTTTCATAGCCGCATTGTGTCTCTCTATGTACCCGTAGCATGCATACTTTGAGCATCCACTGAGAACATTTCCAAGTGTTTCTGGCTCTTGCTTGCACGTTCGGCAGTTGGAATCGCCTACATGTACATTCATTATGCGCTCGTGGTAAACTAGGGTGTCTATAACGCTGTCTTGACAGGCAAAAAGATATCTCTCAGTCTCTGATCTCAATCCAGCAGACTTGAGAAACATATATGTTGGACAGACCTACTGATAGCTCTTCTCTACGTATAATGCCGTAGAATTTACCATGAAAGGGCTTTTCAGCATATTCCCTTAGTAGAAGCGAATGTTTTACTTCCTGTACAAGACTTTTGAGCACCAGGAGTGCTAGTAATGCTAGGCCTTATACTATGGCATTTTTTTGTGAGAAGTTGTAGGCTCCGGAAGCTACGATCATGGTTC
>CAKNYM010053259.1:71811-83851 GCA_932195095.1 Andricus curvator | reverse complement strand
ATAGAAGTGCCTCAGATGGTAATATAACACTTTTAGAGCCGCATTTTACCCGCTCTTACCCTATGAGCGGACAATTTTTAATTGCGTATAATTAAATATTAGTGCATAAATACAGTGTATTAACATCATTAAGCGTAATAATCCGTATTTTTTTTTTAATTTTTCAACCTACACTTACGAAAGATGAGTGCGGTTGGGCCAACTACTTTATTAGTAAAAACTTTCTATAAATATTTATTAGTTGATGTATATAATAGGATTGTTAAACCAATAACAATTTTAATATAGTTACAGCAGCTAATACGAAATTCGTAGAAACTGCTTACTGATAACGTATACTTGGCCCTACTAATACTTATGTTATTCAGTGCAAGATTTTGTTTTACGGTATTTAAATCCTTAAATGAAATCTGAAATTAAAAATATTATTTTATGGCACAATAATGTTCTAACGAACTAATAAATAGGCCGTGGCTTCGTATACCGAAATTTCGGTACGAAGAGCCGTATTTTTTAGGTCGTACTATTTACATCTTAACATTTAATATCTGATATCTTGTAGTATTATATTATATATAGTAATTCTGTTTCCTATTTACTTTTGGATTGTGTGTTATGGATGTAAAATGAAGAGTAAACACTTTGCGTATTTGGAACCAAGAACACGAATATTTATTATAAAAATAAAAATGTTTTATAAATTGAATTTACATAACTCACATAAATAGTTTATTAAATAATAAGCCTCCATATAAAGCGAACTCCATTGGGATTCTGAATTCCTCTGAAAAGTGAGATAGAGACTGGTCCAAATTGAAAAATGATGTATCGAACGGCCTCTGACAATGTTTCTTTTTTTCGCCCCTTTTGAATCCATTTCTGGATGCATTTTAAAGCAAAATCTGAAAGATTTGATGAATAGTATACTTTTTGAATTTAGTAACATAGATAAATGTTTATTTTTTAGCCTGCTGGCCTTAAAAATTGACTTGCTTACACTTCCATTTTTTTTACAGAATTTTCTTAAAACTAACCCTTAAAACTAACATCCTTCCACACCTTATATCTAACGCCGCTCGCTCTTATCGCATTGCCTTCCTCGCTTCGCCTCGCCTCGCTCGCATGTCCCTACTTTCTTGCTTGCCTCGCATTACCAAACTCTGCCTCCGCGGCTAATACCTAATACTTATCTACTATTTACAATATTTACATTTAGTAACATGGCCAACGGCCATGCCACGCTGAAAAAACCAGTTCTCGTGAGATCACTGAAGTTAAGCAGCGTTGGGCACGGTTAGTACTTGGATGGGTGACCATTCGAGAATACTGTGTGCTGTTGGCATATTATGGGTGTGGTGAGCCCAAACTTGTAGTTATTTATAACTACAAGAAAACTATCCACCTAGAAACACTACCCGAATCGGGTAGTGTCACGCCTACCCTGAAAGGGAAATGGCTTAATGGTATACATTTACTTATATTTACTTCCTCCTCTTTTTACAATATTTCCTTCTCCATTCCTCTTCCTCCTTCCTTCTCTTCTTCTCCATCTTAACCAAGACTCCCTCCACCCATGCTACTGCCCTTTTGTCCCCCCTTTCATGTATCAACACGTTCATGCTTATCCCACTCCTTTCCATCTCTACGCACTCCTCCAGCCAGTGCTCCACTCTTGCCTCCCCCTTCCCACATAGTTCACACATTCTTTTTTCCCTAGCGAGCCAGAACCTATTAAAACCCTCCATGCACCCACATCTCATTCTCGCTATAAGCTCCTGACTTCCTTTCTCTCCTTTCTCACACAAATATTGCGCTCTCGCCCTTGGCATAATCCACACATAGTTCCCATTAAACCTTGTCTCTCTTATTCTCTCTTCCCCTGCTGTCTTCTCTCTCTCCATGCCGTTTTTCTTAACCAACTCATATACCTTTCTTCCCCATGCATCCTTCTCACTTCATCCATCTGCAGTTCCTTCGTTTTAAAATACCTTTCTCTTTCAACCTCCATCTTCCCACCCCCTCGCCTGTTCTCCTTCTCCCACCAACACTCCCTAACCAGCTTACTTCCCCCCTCTTCCAAAAATTTCTCCTCATATTTACACGCCCGACTCCCCGCTAGAATCCTTACACTCGTTCTCCCCGTCTCCCTCCTGACAATATAATTAAGCGTGTTCCTTGCCCGCCCCAGTGTCCACTTTAATACCTCTCCTGTATCCTATTTACCTCTTCCACCCCCACACCTCTACTCCATACAATAGCACACTCATCACTAGTGAGTCAAACAATTTCATTCTCCTTCCAAAATCATCTGGGAATAACTTCTTTCCCAACCCCCACACCTGCCTCATCACCACATTTTCCCTCCTCACTCTCTCTTTTATGTGACCATCCACTCCGCCATTCCTCCGAAACAAGAAGCCCAGGTACACAAACTCTTTCACCGCCTGCACCGCCTTTCCCTTCCACTTCCACTGCCCTTCCTTATCCCTTCCACCTCCTTTTCTGAAAACCATAACCTTGGACTTTTCCGCATTCAGTTCTAACCTGTTCTTATCCAGGTATCTTGTCAACCTCTTCATCATTTCCTTTAAGGCCTCCTCGCTTTTTGCCAACAACACTATGTCATCTGCATACGCTAGCGACCAAATTCTAACCCCTCCTATCCTAACTCCTCCTACCACTCCAGTCTCCAGCTTACTTTCCATATCCGCAATTAAAATCGCAAAAAGCGTTGGGCTAAGCGGACACCTTTGTCTGAACCCCCTATCCATCCAGAATCCCTCCGAAATCCCCTGTCCTCCTCTTACCTTATCTTTGGTCTCTTCATATATCTCCCTTATTTTCTCGATCAGGCCTCTCTCCACTCCCCTGTCCTCCATCGCCTCCCACAACCTCCCCCTATCCACCGACGGAAACGCGCCTTTTAGATCCACAAAAAACGCGTACACTCTCGACCCCTTCTTCGCTAATCCTCTATCCACCTCGTGCTGCAGAACGTAGATATTGTCGATAGTACTCCTACCTGCCCTAAAGCCCGCCTGCGTCTCCGGCAATATTCCTTTCCCCTCGACATCCTTCCGCAGCCTCTCCGCCACCACCATCGCGTATACTTTATACGCCGTATTCATTAGCCCAATCCCACTCTAATTTTCCTGCCTATCCCTATCTCCTTTCTTATACAGAGGCACTATTAACCCTTCTCTCCAACCTCGTGGGAATCCCTCCCCCCCCATCCATACTTTCTTCACTACCTCCTTCAGCATCTCTCTAACCTCTTGTGTACTAAACAGCCATGCTTCGTTCTCTACCCCATCCAGCCCTGCTGATTTTGACCTTCTTAACTTCCTTATCTCTTTCTCTATCTCCTCGTCATTCAACTCCTCCATCTCTGCCTCCCCCGTTCTTCTACTCCCATTATCTCTCTTCCTTGAATCTGAGCCCTGAAATGATTCTTTAAAAAACTCCCTCCACTCCTCACTCCCTATCTTCTCGCTTATCCCTACTCTCCGCTTCCTATACCTATTTATTATCTTCCAGACGTCCCCCTCTGTCTTAACATTTCCTAACTCCTCCTCCAGCTCTTTCTCCTTTTCCTGTTCTTTCTTCTTACACATCAATCTAAACCCCTTCCTCATTTCTACGTACTCCTCCCGTTTCGCAGTACCCTCTTTCCACTTCTTATATTTCCTCTTCACCTTCCTTTTCATCGTTTTACATTCCCTATCCCACCACGGCTTCACCATTCCTTTCTTCTTCTTTTTAAACACCTTCTTTTGCACGCACTCTTTCACTTTCTCTTTTAAATCCTCCCATATCTCTTCCACCGTCTCCCCTTCGAAGCGCACCATCCCTAACTGCTCCTTATACTTCTCTATCGCCTCCCTCGCCCAGCTAACCCTCTCCCCCGTCGCCACTTCTTCACCACCTTGCCTTCCGCCGTTCTCACCCCTTATCCACAACCATAATGGCTGACGGTCTGATTCTACCCTCCCTTCTACTGCGAATCTCTGCATCTCCTCCCACCCTTGCATATTCATGACTACATAGTCTATCACTGATACCCCCACCTTACCTACATATGTGTATTCTCCCTCTTCGTCCCCAGTTGCCATACCATTTACCACCGCCCAGCCTGTATCCTCCATCCAGTCCCTTAGAATCTCCCCCTCCTTATTTATTAACCTATCGTTCGAATTCCTTTCGAAGTTCTCCTCTTCCCTGTAAAGGCTCCCTTCTCTCCCCATCCTCCCTTTGAAGTCCCCACCCAGTACCACCATACCCTCCTCTCTTTCACCTAACAGGTCTTCCACCCTTTCTTTAATTCTTTCCATCCCATCCTTATTGTACACTGTCACAAACTTACACGTTATCCCTCCTATCTCTACTTTCCTCATTTGCACTCCCTCCCCCTCTTCCTCTCCGTGAGCTTCTTCCTCTAATCCATCTCTAACCCCCGTTATAATTTCCCCACTAGCCCTTCCTTTCTTCTTCACTCTGACCGCCTCCTGGAGTCTCCACCTATACCCCCTTGCAAGCTTTGGCTCTATTCTATCCCATTCCTTTCTTTCCACCCACGTCTCTACCAGTCCTACCACATCAAATTCCTGGATATACATCCAGAACTCCTCATCCTTCTTCTTTACCCTTGCTACGTTCCAGTAAAGCACACAACTCCTCTACCATGCATTACCCCCACCCCCTACTTCCTACGAAACAAATTCCCCTGCACTTCCTTCAACACCTCTTTCTCGTCGTCCCACACCCACATTTTCGCGTCTATTTTTATTTTCCGATATCCTACCTTCGCCGATCTCCCTTCACTTCTCTCCCTCCTAGCCCTGCCGAACAGCATTCTCTGTATATCCCTTTCCTTTCTCGTAAAATCGTGATCGATGAAAACTTCATTATCCTTCATCCTATTTTTATTTCGCATTACCCCCAACTTTTCTTCCCAGCTTTCTAACTCCACAACCGCCACTTCTTTCTCCTTTCTCCCCTCCAACTTAACTTTCGCTACCCTGCCTTTATTCCACCCTATGCTCTGTAGCAGCGCTTCCACGCCCTCCCTTTCTTCCCCGCTCTTCATCTTCAACCCTCTTATCACAATATTATTTCTCCTGTCTGCCTTCTCCTTTCTCTCCATTGCCCTTATCCTTTCCCTATCCGCCCTCTCCTCCTTTTCATTCCTACGCTCTTCCACTTTCTCTTCTATCATATTCCCTACACTCTCCCGAATACCTTTAATCTCGCCCCCGCTACCCCCGTCTCCTATTTCCATTTCCGTCCTGCCCTCCATCTTCTCAAGCCTTTTTTCTGTCCTTTCTTTCCACACCCTAATCTCCTCTTCCATCTGTTTTATTTTAACTTCTTTTTCTTTTCTTTCCTTCTCTAACCCATCTACTCTCTTTCTAAGCTCTTTCACCTCCTTTTCCCATTTCCCATCTCTGATTCTCAAGTCCTCCCTCATGCCTTATATCTGCTCCTTGGTCCCCCTTACGTCCTCCCTCAGCCCCCTGATCTCGCCTAACAACATCCCGAGAGCCTACTTTTCCAACATCCCCTCCATTTGGGGGGAGGTGACCTAGGTGTTATCCTGCTTTTTTAAACGGGCTCTCGCCCTCGCTTTTCTCCAGACTCTCTTGGCTCTCTCTCTCTTCCTTTTCAAAAGATCCTACCCGTCACTTGCGCTCGACGCTCTCTCCCTTACCTTCTCGCTTCCTTCGTTGCCACCCTCCCGATTTCTCCCTCTCCCTGGCGTACCGCTCGACACCGGGCGACGCGTTGTTGGCCGTCGTGGCTTGTGGAAAATTCCCTCCCCGTGAGTTTCACTACCAGCATTGCCAGTACTCTCGCTGCCCACCTCCCGCTCTGCCGCCGGTAACTGGGACCTCTCCATGCAGTACCTTCCGCAACCGACAGATGTCTCTGCAGAATGTTGGCGTCTTTCGCCGCCAAATTTTCCTTTCCTTTTTTTTTGTTTGTTTTCTTCAATTCCTCACAGTCCCTGCAGAAACCCCTTTCTCACCCTAAGCATCCCCTAACTCTGCGAGAACCACCCTTGACCACTCGAAAGCCCAAGAATCCTGACCACGAACTCCCCCGATTACTTGCCAACTTAACCTCACTTTCCCTATCCAACTAAATCCCACCTCACACCCACGCTGAAACTCACTTTTTATCTCCCCAATTCACCCCACACAACCCTAGTCACCTCCTCGACTTCCACCCTCACACTCCACTCGCACCTTTCACACAAATTCCGTAAAATTCTCTCCACACCTGTCACTAAACACGTTCTCACTTCCGCCACCAACATGCAAGTCCTTTTAAATTTACTAATAAGTCATATTTCTCTGTTCATATATGCATAAATTGACATGTTTGAATTAACAGGGCTCGGAACTGCTCAAGCTTCAAAAAATAATAAAATTGTAACCATACTTCTCTGAAAAAGTAACCGTAAAAGTAACAATTATTTGGCAAAAAAGTAACCAAAAAGAAAGATTTTCTACCAAAAAAGACGAAGTTTCCACTAAAATTATATAACGACAAATGTAATAGTTGATATAATAACCAAAGCAGATTTTAATTTAATATGAAAAAACAGTAGAATTCATTAAAAAAAAACGATATTTTAACAAAATAGGTTCTTTTTCAACCAAGTTATTGAGTTTTTAAGCCAAAAAGACCAATTTTTACAAAACAGTCGAATTTTCAACCAGTAAATATGGATTTTTAACAAAAAAGTTATCTCTCAACCAAATAGTTGAGTTTTCTACCAAATAGGAGAATTTCCAACCCAAAAAGACGAATTTTCAACAAAATAAGTACATTTTCAACCAAAAAGATGAATTGTCAAATTAAATTAGGTATTTTTAAACAAAAGGGTGATTTTCAATCAAGAAGATTAATTTTCTACCATAAAATGCGAATTTTCAACTAAAATGATGAATCTTCAACAAACAAATGATGGTTTAACAAAAATTGAGTGTCTGGATGCAATAAGGGCTAATACTAATAAAAATTATTTATTCAATTAATTTTATAAATTTCAAAAACCTAATTTATTATATTCTCTATTAATGTTTCAATTAAAATAATTCCACAGAAAGTTTTGCTATGCAAGATAAACGAAGTAGAAATTTTCTTTCACTTCATTTATTGGGAGTTGATATAACAGTAGTAATTCCAAATTTAAATAGAAAAATTATTCAAATTTTTACCTTGTTTTTGCAAGTTTTTGTTACATTTCGCTCATATTTACTTTTTTCTCTGTTTCGTTTTCTACCTCGAAAAGCTTGCAATATATTTTCCATTTTAATATAAAACGACAAATCTCTACTTTTTTAATTAATCATTTTTATTTAGAAAAACATGTACAAATTAGATTTAATATAATCTTTACACTCAGATGTGCAATATCCAGTGAAGAGTTAAGGACTAAATGATCTATTTTAATTTAGCGTGTGCATAGGTTTGTTTACAAAGCGAATGTTCAAGGTCGTTTCAAAGTTAAACCGAATGGAAGTATAAACATTAGGTGTACATTAGAGTATGTATCTTACGGTTAAATCTAAATAAGCCGCAAAAATACATTAACAAATTAATCAAATTCATGAATGTTTTATCAACTTACTTTCATTGAATTGTTATTCACTAAAAAAATTCATTAATATCGTATTGTAAGCAAAAACTCACTAGCGCGAGAACGTGTCACGGCGGAAACCCCCAGAGTTCTATAGTACACTCGAAAGCTCCAGCGCTGACATAAACTAAAATCATAACTACTCCTAAACTATTGAATATTTTGATCTGAAACTTTCCCAAAAACTTTATCACAGTTTTTTCCGCATTTTTGTCGCGAGAAGTCTTTCCTTGCTCAAAATTCCCTCGATAAACAAAACGCTGGAAGTTACAAATGTCCGATTCACGCTGAGCGTCAGAAAAAAATTAATAACAATTAAACAAAATTTTTTGTTTGAATTCCTCTTACTCTAACAGTCGATCGATACACTAAAGCGCATTCTCTGAAAGTTTTATTGAAAAATTCCCAAAACTGACGAACGAAGCGCGAGTTGAAGTGAAAAACGGATTAAAATTGATTTTTTTTTAAAAGTCAGTTTTTTGGCTTTAATTTGTAAACTAAAAAAGCTACAACTTTTTATCTAGAGCAAAAAAGATGCGCAATAAAATTTTACATTCAGATATGTCCTTTAAAAATCAAAATTCGAAAATTTTGTTGAAAGCCTCCAGGGGACTTTGTCTTCGCACGAGAAAATTTTATGTGCCCTTATTGCATCCGGACACTCAATTGTTCAACTTTTAACCGAATTTTCAGCCAAAGAAGATAAATTCTCATCGAAAAATATAATACGTAGTTTGATATTCAAACAACAACAAAATTTAATTTTTAAATAAAGAACTAGCAATTTTAGCAAAATTGCAATTTTTATCAGGATTCACAGTAATTCAACTGATAGTCCTTTTTATACATTTTACATATTATTGTTATTCTCTAATTTTCGTGTCGTGTTTTGAAACTTTCAAAGCGAAAGTTTCCGATTGAAATTTTCAACGGCACATTGTTAATGGAACCTGATAAGAGAGTGAACTTACACGCGTTTTCAAATAATACGATTAATGAATTAATTCATTCCGTCATTTCGGGGGAAAAATGTAACCAAAAGTAACCTTTTCATAAAATAAGTAACTTTTTAGTAACCGCGGATCAAAAAAGTTACCCGTTCCAAGCCCTGAATTAAAAATTTGTTTTGGCTGTTTATTCCCAGATAACAATGCGTGAGGGCGCACTATAGCTGCACGATCTGTCGCCAAGAACGCAAGCACGGTGCCCAGATAACAATGCATGCGGACGCACATGGGCGCATGGCGTGCAAGCACGATGTGTCGGCCACAATGCAAGCACAGTGACAGCACGTTCTGAGGTTAATAAGTATTATAAGGGTAGTAACTGTATTCAGATTTAAAATGATCGAAAACAAGTTTTTCAAGTGCAAATTTTTAATCGTTCTACTTCTGAGATTTAAGTTCTTAAATCTCAGAAGTAGAACGATTAAAAATATACAACTTGAAAAACAATTGAAAGTAATTAACTGGAAGATTCAAAAGTATAGTGTCCTTTAAAATCCCTTTGTTTTCTAACAAAGGTGTTGAATAAACGCTCGGTGTTGAAAAATTTAAATTGTTCGAAATAAAAAGATATTTTAAGATAAATATATATTTCTCGCTAACACATTATTTAAGAGGTAGCAGGAATAATTTTGTGTATGTCGCTTTTGGAATAAACACCTGTTGCATCATCAGTTGTGAAAGAACAACTTTCAACCCTGTCGGACCGAACGAACGGAACGGATACGCTACATCGTATCCTTATAGTATCCACATCGTATCCTCTCCGTATCATGCAAGAAAAACTCATTAAAAAAGAAAGATTAACATTTCACTTGTTGAAATTCGGATTCTACGTGAAATTTTGAGTTAAAAGGTCACAGAGTAATCGCAATAGTTTTTCTTGCAACATTAAAAACTTTTAAGAAATATAATACTTATCGATGACGTGCGCTGAAGGCGACTTCAAACGCATCGTCGTTCAGTAGCAGTCAATAGACGTTATCCGACTTCAACAAGTGAAATGTTCATCTTCCTTTTTAAATGAGTTTTTCTTGCATGATACGGAGAGGATACGATGTGGATACTATAAGGATACGCTGTAGCGTATCCGCTCCGTTCGTTCGGTCCGCCAGGGAACAGAAGAGTCTCTTCTTAAAAACGTCATACAATGTTTCATGTTACTTATGTTATTTTTAACATCTTGTTTTCAATAATTATAACTCAAAACACGTGCATGCTAGCACGACGCTGGCACGCACGTGCCGACACGCGTGCGACGCATATGCGACGCATATGAGGACACATATGTCTGCACTCTTGCCCTCACATCGTGCCGATCGGTCGACACGCGTGCAAACACCATGCGGGCAAGGTGTGAGCACATTGTTATCTGGGTTTAAATTGTGGTCTCGCCTAATATATCAAATTCATTTAACTATTAACCAAAAATCATATTTGTGTTTTTTAGTACCTTTGAATTATAGTCCGGATTTTTCGGAGTATGGAATTCCATAGGCCGAAATTTGGACAAATAAGCGGTTTGTTTGTTATAGATTTTCCAGAAACGATAACGATCGTCAATTAGAGATTTTTCCATGGGCCGAGCCTTGCTACAATATTGTAGGCTATACTTGAATCATCAACTAAAACAGATTAAGTTTCAAACAGTTTCATTTTTAACCAAATAATTAAATTTCTTACCAAATAGTCTAATTTTCGAGCCAAAAATAGGAATTTTCTATAAAACAGTTGAATTTTCAACAAAAAAGTTCATTTTTAACCGATACAGATTAAGTTTTAACCAGAGAAATGCATGTTTAACAAAATAATATGAAATTTCTTCAGGACGATAAACAAAGTTCAACAAAATAGTTGAATTTTCAATAAAAAAAAAATTTGTTAGTTAAGAAAAAAAAATGTCAATCAAATTTTTTGAATTTTCAAGTCAAAAAGACGAATTTTTAACAAAATAAATCGATTTTAAACCAAATAATACATTTTTTGACCAAGAAAGATGAATTCTTCACCCAAAATTTAATATTAAACTTTTCAGCCGAAAAGAATGAACATTAAACGAAAAAAGTTGGATTTTCTTATTACGTTCTATTAATTCAGCTCTCATTTAAGTAGAAAAATGAGAAAAAACTAAAATACTGTAAGGCCTGCGATAATTAAATAGGAATTTTGATAATTTATGGACTAAATAATAACATTTCAAATAAACATTGAAGTTCATTTTTAATACTTGAAAAATTTTATGATACTATTTTGACACTGTTTTTTAAAATTTGTGACACAATTTACACTATTTTTTATGTCCGCGGCTTGTAGTTTGGGTGAACTGCTGTCCAGGGTAAAAAGATACGTAAGTGACTTTGCGGTTTAGGGTTATTCTCTTAAACCTGGAAATGGAAAAATCGACCTAAGCGATAGTGTCACTTATGTATCTTTTTACTTTGGAAGGCAGTGAAGGAATTGTATGTATATATCGTTTGTCGTAGAACATTTTTCGGACATAATAATATCCTACGAGGGATATCTCGAGAATCCTTAAATTCTTCTGATATTCCACGTAAGATATTTTAATGTCCGAAAAGGATCCCACGAATATTGGGATCTGAAATACAACGATACGCCAACTGGTAGCCAAATGTAGTACTAAAATAACGGGGTCGTATTCGTCGTATTACAGGTTTTACTACGTGATCCATTTGAATTTTATAATAAAAATTATTATTATATTAATATTTCGTTCAGTTTAAAGCAATATAATCAATAAGAAATTTAAGTAGCACCAGAAGACAAGTTTGGATTCGTGTATTTGGGTCTCGTGAAGTTAAAAAAAGCGTTTTTTCCTTCTTGTCTTCATTAGACATATCATCATATCTTAAAAATATAATGATTTTCTAACTGGATGCTACTATTTTCTTTTACTTTAATATGATAAAACATCCCAGCAAAAAAGAAAGAATTGATACGGATTGGGGCGAATTAAAATTTTTGTAATGCGCGTGAATCTCGTTTTCTGTTTCGTTCAAACGCATTGAGACGCATTTAGATGAATTGAGACAGCGCGAATTGAATGCGTGTGGATTTATATGAATGTGTGGTCAAGGTCAATTAGAAAAAAAATTAATAAAAAGTGCATGCGTCGAGACTTGGAACAGCGATCCCTCGTGTATCAGTCCAGAGTACCCGCCACTGAGCTACGAGGCAATTTACGAAACATTCACAATAAATTTTATATTCCCCGCACGTTGGTTTTCCTGTTACGGATTAAATTGTATAATTCAACACTTGCTGAAATTCGCTGTAACGAATTGGGGCGAATTCGAGTGTGTATTTTACTCGCACGAATTCATATGCATTGACCAATGTTGAAGCGTTTGCGTGCTGACGCATTGAAGTG
>CAKNYM010053259.1:0-71801 GCA_932195095.1 Andricus curvator | reverse complement strand
TTTCTCGCTAATTCATTATTTAAGATGTAGCAGGAATAATTTTGTGTTATTTTTAACATCTTGTTTTCAATAATTATAACTGAAAACACGTGCATGCTAAGACGACGCTGGCACGCACGTGCCGACACGCGTGCGACGCATATGCGACGCATATGAGGACACATATGTCTGCACTCTTGCCCTCACATCGTGCCGATCGGTCGACACGCGTGCAAACACCATGCGGGCAAGGTGTGAGCACATTGTTATCTGGGTAGGGTTTCAAGTGTAGCCCTTTTCCAAGAGCTATTTTCTGCATCGTCTTATTACAACGTTCAGTGTCTTGAAGTTGATGCTTAGCTGCATTGGAATCATTCACAGCTTTTGCGACACCACCCAGTGGGCACAAAATTTGACGTCTTTACGACATCGTTATGAGATCTTTGCGACGATTTTAAGATATCCTATGTCCATGTCAATAAGATGTCTTTACGATGTCGAAAAGACATCGACAGTTCGTACGACGTCTTTACGATATCGTCAAGACATCTCAACGACATGGACATAGGATGTCATGAAGTTGTCGCAAAGATGTCGTAACGATGCCGTAAAGACATCGCCAAATTTTGTGCCCACTGGGCAGCTGCTCCATCAGCAAGAGCTCCAAGTGCGCTGAGTTCTGCGAATATTGGAATTAGTGACAAAATACCACCAACTTTTGAGGGTATAGGTAGAATACGAGGTGTTCTCACTTGACTTCAACCTCCAGCTCATTTAATAGCTTTTCGAGCAGCATCCACAGCAGTTTGAATGACAACTTGAGCATCATTACTAGGAGACATGCAATTTTTAGCAGAATCCACAACCTTTCTGATTCATTTCTCATGATTCTCTGATTCTCATTTCAGTTTTTCGGGGCTTGCTTTAATCCATAAAGACTTTTATTTAGCTTGCAGGCACGACCAGTACAATCGTTAAAGCCTTCAGGTTGATACATAAAAATGTCTTCTTTTAGATCTTCGTGTAAGAAGGCTGTTTTGACATCAAAAGTCATCAATTTCATTTGATTTGAAGCTGCAAGACTAATGATTAATCGAATTGATACATGACGATCAACGGGACTGAGAGTCTCAGAATAATCAATTCCCTCTTTCTGTTAAAAGCCTCTGGCAACAAGTCTAGCTTTGAATCGACCGTCTTGCTTCTGACGTAGTATCCAACGACAAGTTAAAGGTTGTACATTTCCGGGAACTTCAACCGAATTCCAGGTTTTCATTTTAATCAATGATTGAAATTCTTCAGTCATAGCTTTTCGCCACTTTTCATAATTTAGAGCTTCTGTCATAGAAATGTCTTTAATTTCCCCTATCATGGCAACATTAGCTTGGCTTCCTCTGCGAGAGTTTCCCATTACATAATCTCCGAATTTGGCAGGCGTTTTCAAAGTTGGACGATCACGGAGATTAATTGGTGCAGGCTGGTTATCATTTAACGAGTCATGCAAGTCATCAGGATCATTATTAACTGAATTTTCAAGCGATTGATCATCATCCGAGTTTTCTGAGTCGGAGCTTTCAGATTCAGAGATGTCAGACTCTCCTCCTGAACTTTAATTTTGATTTTCTTTCAGCGGAACTTTAAATACAGTGTAACCTTTTTCGACTCCAATTTTCTCATCAAAAATTACATTGTCAGAACTAACAATGTCATTTTCACCAGATATATAAATTCGATAGCAGGGTGAGTCCAAATCATAACCGACAAAAATTCCTTTCTTCAATTTCTTTCCAGTCTTGGCTCGTTTATGATCTTGAATTAGGACATAGCATTCACATCCAAAAGTTTTGAATTTTCTGATATCTAATCTTCGTCCAAACCATAGCTCAGCTGGACTTCGGCCTTTCAGTGAGCTTGTTCCTGTCTGATTCAAGGTGAAAACTGCATAGTTAGCAGCTTCAGCCCACAAATTTTTATTTAAGTCTCGCGCATGTATAGCAGAAGGAGCTGATTCAACAACTGTACGCATTTCTCTTTCAACTCGTCCGTTTTGTTGAGGTGTATAGACATTTGATCTGGAATGAAAAATTCCAAGTTCTTCCAGAAGTTTTTTTGTGTCAGCATTTTTGATCTCAATGCCATTATCTGACCTTAGGCACTTGATCTTCCTGTCGAATTGATTTTCTACCATCTTCATAAAGACATCGAGTTTAGCGGCAGCTTTGTCTCTGGTTTAAAAAAAAATAAACTGTTGGGTAGTGGGAGAAATCGTCTTTAAACAAAAGAAAATACTTGGCTCCTCCTAAAGACTTAATATTCATTTCACACAAGTCGACGTGAATTAAATCCAAAGAGTTTTTAGCAACTTTCGGATTTTTGGGGTGAGAGATGCGATGCTGCTTTCCATAAACACACCCTGAACAAACGTAATCATTCCATTCATCAATGTAATTGATATCATTTTTATTTAAAATGTCTCTGACATACTTAACATTCTGGTGAGCAAGTCTTTCGTGCCAAGTTTCAATCGATGTAGTCAACAGACATTTTTCAGACTTTTCTCGACGAAACACCATTTTGTACAGGTTTCCATCTTCTTCAGCAATTGCTACGACTTTTTGTTCATTTAGTGTTTTCAAAATAGATTGATTTGAATTCGAAGTCTGTATATAACCTTTATCTAGCATTTGAGTAACAGAAAAAAGGTTAAATGTCATCTTTGGTACATATACAAAACATTTTTCAGAAAAATTTGATACCACTCTTTACCATTCAAACTTTCTAGTTCTACATAGTCTATTCTAGTTCCTTTCAATTCAGTAGCATCACCAATCATAACCATCGTAGGCTCTTCAATTTCAAAAAAATTTATCAGCCAGTTCGTACGAAAAGTCATATGCTGTGTAGCAGCAGTCTTGATACCACGAATTATTATAGTAGCGTTTTGAATTTATGTCATTTACATTTGCAGCCGATAAACGAACAGTAATAAACGCGCGACGATTTGACCTTTTTAAAATCATTCTTTTCAGACTTGTCAATTTTATGATTATTGCTTTCCCCGGAATATTCTTTATAGAAATCTTTGTCAAAATTACCTTTTTGGTTACAGTTAATGTAGGCATAATTATTTTGACAATAATCTAAGTCCTTCGCGCATGGTTTATGTTTACAGTATTTCTTCACTTGCCCTTTCTTACCACATTTAAAACATTTAACAGACGAATTTGACGAGTTTCCAGATGAATTTCCTTGCAAGTGTGGCTTTCCAAATTTCTTACCTTGTTTTGAGATGAGAGCATTTTGAAATACAGAGTCACTTGAATGTTAGCTATCATTCAATCTATCCTCTTCGAAGCGTAGACGTTCAAATAGTGTACTAAGATTTTTGTTGATGCCACTAACATTGTCCCAGGCAGTGCGAAAATGATAGAGTTTAGGCGGTAACATTCCCAAGATTCTCGTCATAATCCAGCTCTCTTTGACCTCTTCACCTCCAGCAGCTAAATCTTCGGCATATTGTTGAATCATCATACAATTGTCAATAACTGACTTACTGGTATCATACTTAAAACTAGAAAACTGTGTTTGTAAACCTTCAACTGTAAGATTAGACTTTTTACCATACAGGGTTTCTAATTTATTAAGCATCTGATATGCCGACGTGCAATTTGCAATTTTCTTCGCTGTATTGCTGCTTACATTTAAGCCTACAAAAGTTTGACCCTCAATATCTTGCTTAACCCACGTTCTAACGGTTTCGTTTGTATCAGGCCCTTCAGGTTTCACTTATACTCCGGTCGCTACCATAAGGAGATTTTTCTATTTTAATATTAAATTTAACTTAAACTTCCAAGAAACGTAGTTTACATTTCCTAACGAGTCCTCAGACAAAGTTTCAATTTGCGACTTAATCGAATCCATGTTTAATGGAATCACCTAACCTCAAAATTTTTTAAAGGAAAATACTCAATACTGACTTATCAGACTAATTAAACAAATTTCAAGAACGCAATTCTGACTTCACAGACTTTTACAAGAATTCATAAAACGCAACTTGACTTATCTGACTATACGTTGACTGACGATGTTGACGATGAATCCTCGCTGATAAAACTGACGACGGACCTCTCATTGAATCCACGAAAACAGCCGAAGCATTCCTGTGCCCATAACCTGATGATAATTATATGAATTCAAGGGCCGTACAATAAAATAAACTCCAAGATGCACTAGTACAAAATAGATACATTTATTTGCACAATGGTATAATTGAAAGGCGCCTGTTGTTGAACAATAAAACATAGTCGTACATATATGATTGTTTACGCATAAGAGATATAGATGTCAATTTAGTACCTTTCAATCAATTACAGAAACTTGTTTCTATGTAAGCATTCGGAAAATCAGTAATTTAAGTCATTTATAAAAACTCTCACGATGCTGATCAAAATTCCTTTTTTGGAAGACCATACACTAAGTAAGTATAGTTACGAGTTTTGAAATTACAGAGTGAAACAAAGTCAGCGCACTGACAAGGTTATTAGATCGGCAAGGACTTTAAGGTTGATACACACAAAGACAGAGCTGATGCATGACTTAACGTAGACAGCACAAAATAATTAAATCTCAACAAACTATTCACTACAAAGCCCTGAGTGTCAAGCAATTATAATAATATTTATGATTATAGTTAATTTTTGATACAGTTAAGTTATAGTTAAGCTGTTGTTAATTTAACTTTAAGCTATAGTTACTTAAACATCAAACTAATATTAAACTTACGTATTAACTAGATGTAAGGTTTTTGGAAAAATAAAGAACACTATGTTCATATTCTGTTGTTGTTTATTCCAACACCATCAATATATTCAAAATGTGAGCTTACGATCTTTATTCACAGTATGAGCTTACATACACAGACAGACACACACACACAACACTCCTTATTTAGAATTCCCAGTTAGCACAAAATTTGGCGATGTCGTTACGACATCTTTACGACAACTTTACGACATCCTATGTCCATGTCGTTATGATGTCTTTATGATGTCGTAAAGACGTCGTTCGATATGGCGATGTCTTTTCGACATCGGAAAGACATCTTAACGACATGGACATAGGATGTCTTAAAGTCGTCGTAAAGATCTCGTAACGATGTCGTAAAGACGTTGTCAAATTTTGTGCCCACTGGTTTTATTCGCTATCCACGTCCATTCTCTTATCTTCTAATTCCCTGATTCTATAGTGTCCTCATACCAGGGTATCGGTACCCAGTGGGCACAAAATTTGATGACATAGTTACGAGATTTTTATGACGACTTTAAGACATCGTATGTCCATGTCGTTAAGATGTCGTGAAGTTGTCGTAAAGATGTGGTAAAGAAGTCGCCAAATTTTGTGCCCACTGGGTACTGCCTGGCAATGGGAACCTTTTTTCGTCGGAAGGACTTAATGCTATTTTACATTGTTTTAATGTTTCGACGTTGTGTAATCGCGATCTAATCACATATTGTGTCCTATTTTTGGTTTGATATTTTGCAAGCAGTAATTAGGGAAATTTTGCGTAGCGTTTCGTATAGGATACGGTAAACGCTAAAATCACGTGTCTCTGATGCCGTATTACCCAGTGGGCACAAAATTTGACGACGTCTTTACGAAATTGTTACGAGATATTTACGACGACTTTAAGACATCCTATGTCCATGTCGTTAAGATGTCTTTGCGATGTCGAAAAGACATCGTCAGATCGTATGACGTGTTTACGATATCGTAAAGACATCTTAACGACTTGGACATAGGATGTCGTAAAGTTATCGTAAAGATGTCGTAAAGACGTCGCTAAATTTTGAGCCCACTGGATAACAGATAGCGCAGGTTGTAATTAGAGTTTTTGCACCCTTTACGGTATGCTAACGAACATCGGACAGCAGAAAACGGTAACGCTAAACTCTCACGCTTACCGCAGATCATGCGCAGAAACTTCGTCACGTGACTCTAGCGCTTACCGTATGTTACGAAACGCTACACAAAATTTCCCTACTGTAATCGCTGAATTCAATATCTTTCTTGACTACTCCGGCCTTTACGCCTTTCGCTTTCTTTAAGAAATCTTGGCCGTTGCCTCGCACGCTATACATTTTACTCCGCAAGCCAACAAATTCTGTTAAGATTTTACTGTTACATTCGTCTTCCATAAGACCTAAAATCTTCTTGTTGGCTTGCGGCATACCATAGATCAGGCCTGCCCAGATAAGGGAAATCGACTCAATCGCCACATGTTCGAGTTACACCACCACTTCCCTCTTCTCAGGTCCAGGGGCTTAGGACATCTTTACGACAACTTTACGACATCCTATGTCCATGTCGTTCAGATGTCTTCACAATATCGTAAATACGTCGTAAGATCTGACGATGTCTTTCCGACATCGTAAAAACATCCAGTGCCGTAACGAGGGCGGGGCAACCGGGGCAACTGCCCGGGGCGCAAGCTCCAAACTTTTTTCAAAACAAAATACAAAGGAAATTAAATAAAAAGCATAGCTTGATAATACTTTATATCACATTCTTCTACTACGAATTGAGGAATTCTCTTTTTATAGATACTTCGAGTCGTTTCAAAAGTTGTTTATATATCTTCATAATCTACGTGCTCGCTAACTCACCTTTTTGTAAACATTAAACATTCGTCTGGTGACAGGAGACCATATCAACTTTTGGCTTTAGCTTTATTCGAGATAAATTCAGTATTAGCTGGTCCTCAGTATGTAATGAAACAATTAATTAAATAATTATAATTTTAAAAACTACATGGATTTCACTCAATTGTTAAAAATTTTTAATGTGTTAGTACATATGTGCAGTGAATAATTTTCTTCTTTATACTTGATGAAGTATTCAAATACGTAAATCGAAAATAGCATCTCTTAAATGTAAGTTTCAATCATTGAAACACGTACACTGCTTTTAAATTTATGAGTAAAAATAAATTAAAAGTCAGTACAATTTCACTGTGGTCAGTAATGTTCTTTCGGTTACCTTTAGCAGCGGAAAATCAGTAAGAATGAACTAATAATCTAAAATAATTATTCAATAAAAGTTCAGGCTTATCTCATTGATCTTTCAACAGAAATAGTTACTTACTGAAATTCAGTGTATGTGGGCGTCCGCATGAAAAGAGCGCTTACGGTCGATTCTAGTTTCAAACCTATTTAGATGCGTTTTTCTCTTTTTCGCATTACTGGTAGACATTTCAGCTGAAAAAATGAAGTCGACCTGCTTTCTGGTTTTATTTGACAATTCCAACATCATTTTTTCATTGGGTATGCACTGCAGATGGTCAACTTTTTCAGCAAAGATAGTGTAAGTGAAATAGCATAAAAGTCACAAAACTTGCTGTGAACTTTAAGCAATTTGAATGGCCAGATGTATCCGAGAGACTTCACTGATTTTTCGTGATTTAAATTAAGAAAATTAAGAATATAGTCTGCCATTGCCTTCAGTTAAGAAAAAGTCCTCTTTTAGATAAAATCAACGATGTCACAGAGATCATCGGGTGCTGAATATAGAAAATTAAAGAAACGAAGAGAAGAGGAAGACTTCCAACATCAACACCAACAGAAGTGCTTCCAATTTCTGAAAAAAAAAACATAGTAGAGCCAAAAATTCCGATGGCGACACTTTCTCTAAATTATAACGATCCAACTTCGTGGCCTCCAATGTCTGATAAATTTAGACAAATACTTGTTGTTCATGGTCCAGACCAAGATAATGATATAGATTTTAAGGAATTACCAATGAATGCATCGGGGCGAAGGTTCACAAAAGACTGGTTTTTAGATAAGCAACAAAATGGAGAGAAAATTGAAAGAAAGTGGCTTATTTATTGTAAAAATAAAAATGTATTCTTTTGTTTTCCTTGCTTATAGTGTTTGGTGATTCTATTTGTTCAAAGCATTTAGAGAATTCGGCGGAGGGATTTAATGAATGGAAACATTTGAGTCGCACATTACCAGATCATGAAAATTCCATTGCTCATCGTAACAATTACGTAAAGTGGAAGCTTCTTGAAAAAAATATTAAAAATAATGTCCTTATTGATGATTACGTAGTCAGTCAATTTGAGGAAGAAAAAAAAAACTGGCGTGAAATTTTAAAAGTCGTTGTTAACGCTATTTTCTTTTGTGCTTCAAACAATCTAGCGCTTAGAGGATCAGTTGAACAAATTGTAAATCCTCAAGTAGGTATATTTTCAAATTTAATCGAATTTGCCAGCCAATATAATCCAACATTGAAAGTCAGCATTGACAATCATAAAAAAGGTTCTGTATCTTATTTTTCTCCAAAAAATACAAAACGAGGTAATTGAGTTATTGGGTAATAGAGTTTCAAAAATGATCAAAGATAAAATAAGAGAAGCTAAATATTTCTCTATTTTATTTCACTGCACACCTGACATCTCGCGCAAAGAGCAAATGTCTGAAACCACACGCTATGTTCACGTAGATGAAAATAAAAAAGTTAGTGTAGAGGAGAGTTTTATTGACTTTATAGAGTCCCATGTAAAAACGGGAAAAGATTTAGCATAAGAAATTGTCGATAAATTACAAGAAGATAACTTAAATATTAATGATGATAGAGGGCAAGGATACCCTAGTAAAAATGACAGTTAGGTATCAATAGAAGCCGTTTAGAAAACGTATAGGATGCAGATGGAATCTTATATGGTCCCAACTGGTTTCTAATAGGATTCTTATTATAAATTGGTTTCTAACAAGTCTTATTCGCTAATTAGATGTCTTTACGATATCGTAAAGACGTCATACGATCTGACGATGTCTTTTTGACATCGTAAAGACATCTTAAGGACATGGACATAGAATGTCTTAAAGTCGTCGTAAACATCTCGTAACGACGTCGTCAAATTTTGTGTCCACTGGGCGAAATCTCAGATGTTTATATTGCTGGATTTTTGAGCTGTGATGCTTACTGGGCCATGAAACCTTCCGCTGTACCACAAATATGTGTTAAAGTCACTCAAATCCATAATCTGTCCTGGATTTCTAAAGATGGCCCAAGATGTGCTTCTTGGCCTTATGTTGAATGATCACTGCTGTGATCTATAAATGCATCCTAACTCACTGAAACTTTCACTGATTTGGTGTCCACTGTCCCGATTTAAGAGTTATTACACTGTTGCTTTTTATTGTCACTCTTACACGGTTGCATAACAGCACAATATTTGAATTGAAATTGTCACAATTTTTAACTGAAAATGACGCAATGTTTTTGCCGACCGATATAAAACATCCGCGACTTCGAAGGACCAACATGTTTGATGAGATGTTGGGTTCTTTGTAATAAATATTTTTTAGTATTTGTTTAACCTCTATATATTTACACACACGCACACAAATATTACAAGTAATTTGAATGTAAACGGAGGTAAGAACGGTATATTTTGAAAAGATCTATAATTTGTCTAATACCGAAAGGTCGGCTCGTACAACAAGTTTCGAGACCGATAGTGAACAGTTTAAAATATGAAAATGTAATGTTTGAAAAATCAAAAATGACAAGTGACGAAGTTCGGAGGTGGTAAAACTAAAAGATTCAGTGTGCATTGAGGGTCACTATAGATGTTCCGATTGGCTAATGAAAAGAAGAGTAGGATCCATCGGCGACTCCCATTTCTATAGTGAATTTGATTGGCACAGAAGGTACCTGGGTCAAGAAAGATGCGGGGAGCTGCAGTTTACCCGTTTATCCGCTACGATAATAAAACGGCCAGTTTTGAAAATTTGTAATTATATGACAGCCTTAACTTCTGGATTTCAAGTGCTACAAAATACTCAGACTTTTAATACTGAAGTGATTGAAAGAACCTTTTACTAAAGTAAAGCTGCCTATCCTGAGATTTATGGTTATAACATAATCGTAGTTTTGAATTCTGCAGTAATCGAAAGAACCTTTACTGAATTGAAGCTGCTGATCCTAAAATGTATGGTTATAACATAATTGCAGTGTCGACGCTTTATAAAAAATCCTTGCAGACGGTAAACAAGACGAACCTATTATAAAAATAATATTGGAAAGAAAAAGGAAACATAAAGTGACAAATTTTAATTTCTATTTCCTCAAGACGCATCAGATGTCAAGACAATCGCAAATGTTGGGGCCTTTTGAGAAATTGTGAATGCATAATAAAAGCAAGTTTAAAAATCGATTTTGTGATCTCAACTTTATATAATATGCTAATATTTTTTTTACGTATATAAGGCATTTTCTCTCAACAGCCCCAACCCAAAAAATAATAGTACTTAACTGGACTAAAACTTGTGCAAGGTCGTTATTGGACATTGGTGGTATACAGAAAATATTTTGTCGTTGAGACACATATTTACAAAGGAAGAGGGGGTGTAATTTTTTTGTTTTGTACGGATAGCATCTACTTTGGTGATTTATAACTCTGTTAATACCAATAAAAAACTGTTTTCCCATTATAGTTTCGGTAGGGCTTTTTATGCATTTCTAGTAACCATAAAAGTTAAAAAAAAGTATTTTACTTCCAAAAATTAAGGTCAAACTAAAATTAGAATGATTTTAAATTCAGAGTCCTTGTTTTTGTCTAAAAAATTTGATGTTTTTTCCTTCAAATCACTGTTTTTAACCTGAATGTATTTGAAGGAAAAGACCTGAGCTTTCTTTTTAGACACATAGATAACAATGGGAAAAGTTAAAAAATTTGATATTAACAAAGGCATAAATCACGAAGCCGCATGGTATCCGTGCAAAACTGAAACAAAGTTATTACATTTTATCTTCTACGTGCAAGGGACTAGGAGCTTTTTGAATTAGAGAAGAAATACAGATTTAGAATATTTACAGCATTTAAGGTGTAGACATTTGGCTGGTTATAATTGTAATTCGAAACAAATGCTTGTGCTATTCCAGCAACGTTCGAAAATTTCATAACGCAGGCAGGCTCATTACCGTTCAACTCTCCATTTCGAAGGCAAGGATGAAAAACATAAAATTTTCCATAATGTTGTTGAACTGCTATCGTCATATTATTTGTATGTAAAATCCCACAATTGTTACTTCTGAAAAAAAAGCGAAATGTTTCTACAAGGTCGTGGAAGTAAAGTAATCCTGTCACGGTGTGGTTGTGTACATGTACGTAGGCACGGAAATCACCAACAATAAAGACTTTCTGTAATTCAGAAGGTGACAAATTTCGGGAAACAATCTTATGCAATCTGCAACTATCGTGATGAAGGAAGTCTCCATATACAAGAATCGCATCAATTATATCAGGTGTCCATGTAGATGGAACGTGTATGGATCCAACAACGATTGCAACAACAGCTATGGCAGTACTCTGTAGACCTCTTTGATTTTCATCAAACATAGTGTCATTCATGTTTCGTGTCCCACGAAGAATCGCTACATCTTTATGTTCATAATTGTAACTATTTAGTGCCTTAATTCCGGACAAAGTGACGTTTTGAATCTTTGAGCTTGAAACAGTTGAAACAGTAGATAATTCGCAAACACGCAAGTCAGTTGAGCAGGGTAGGGAGTTGATTGTAGTTGTATTTAAAAGGACTTTACGGATTTCAAAGGTGGAAAATTTCTCGCTGTTGTCCAGGTTAGTATATATATAGCTGTAAAATGGTTCTATGCAAGCAAACCAAGCAACGCAGGAGGAATATGATTCATCGTCCAAATCTTCGTTCTTCCATGCATATGGAACATATATAAAGTACACTCCAAGTTGTTTCCAAATAGCTATCACTTTTCGGCCTATCACGAGCAGTCCAGCATTATTATTCACAAAAAATCTTTGGATTCCTTCTTCTAATAGTATAGGTGGTGGAAGAATGAAAGGTCCACGTTTTACCTTTCCCTTTTTCTTCTTGCGATCCGGCTTCTGTTTTGTTTTTTGTTTCGTTCCTTTAGTTTCAGGCTCAGGGGGAGGTATTGCAACTTTGCCACTTATTATGGGATCATTCACATCTACAGTAAGTACATTATATCCTAAATAGAATACCCTGATGATGTCATCTGGATTCAACCTCTCCTTTGCTGGGAATGCCTTTAAACTCTCTCGATAAAGAGTACTACCAACTGATAAAACTTCATCTAGAGTACTCTTCGTCCATGTGTCAGGACTTTTGATGACTGACATTCCAAGAGCTATAATACAATTTGCTGCAGCTTGTCTGTTTCGAATATTTTCGGAAAAAAATTCAGAAGCTTGATGACTGGTACCTTGCAAAAGTCCTCGGGCTTCACCTTGCAATCTTTTGAAAGCATTCAGAGATGGCAAAGTTAATGGATGAATCCTTGGACTAGGATCAAACTTCCAAGGTGACATTTTATTCCAGTTGAACACATCAATTGTCATAATTTCAAAATCTTCTACGTTGATATCAGTCAAAAGTTGATTTACCAAACCCTGAATTTTAGCAAAGCGCAATAATTGTGATTTAGGTGAAATACAATAATAAAAATCTTTGAATTTCCATAAAGCAAAATTTAATTCGTCATTAGCAATTAAAATTCCAGCAGGGTACTGATAAAAAAATTTGTTTAGCCCCGATAATAGATCTTGAATCTTTGTTGAATGATGTTCAAATCCCCCTGACTGTACACAGTCTTTAATTAAAAGAATTATTCTCCTATCAGATAGAAGGATTTCAGTCATAATTTGGTTCACTCTCGGAATTGTGTTGTTTCCAAGTCTGGCTACGCACTTTGAATGTAGTTTATCACCTGACACAATTACTTCATCCAGAAGTGCTGCTGTCCATGTATGTGGTAAATAAGTGTTGGAAAACACGATACCCATTATTGCTATTGCAGCACTCTGTTTACCTCGATTTTCTTCACTAAATCTCTGAGCAGTGAATTCAATATTACCATTAATGAACCAAACATCTGCGGATTTTTTTTCAAAATCATACCACATATCCTCAGTTGATAATTTCTGTTGAACCCTTTTTTGATCCGTTAGCCTAGTTTCATAATTATTTTCAATTGAGATAGTGTCTATAGAAAAATCAGCATTTTCAATGCCACCTGTAGTTGCAACGAGATAAGAGGCTAGTGCAGATGTACTAGTAAACCACAAAACTGCAGCAGTACCATTTTTCTGATTTTGGGTTCCTTGACTGACTGTACTTTTGGGATCCATCGTGAAAAATACCGGGCCTTGACTCCAAATTGGCATTGTTGTGCTTTGCATTTTAAATATGCCTGAATCTTTTTCAACAAAAAATTCTTTTAAAATTGTTGACAAATTATTTAAATTTCCAGTAACACTATCTTCTTGTAGTTCAAAACGAATGCGATTGACGCCCATATTAAATTCATTAGCAATTTCTCTCGGTAAAAGCCAGTTTCTTATTGTCGCTTCGTTCTTTGCAGCTGACAAATTGTGAGCATTTTCAGCGGTAAGCTTATCACCTAATTTTAGAATATCATCTATCACTTGCTTTGACCACAGGTGTGGGTTATGAAGTTTTTTCATAGCGAGAGCGACCAGAGCATTTCCTGCTTGCTGTTTATCACGTGTTTGATGGCCAAAAATAAACTCATTGCCTTGACTCATACTTCCATTCAACATAGCTGTCTCTTCGTTAATACTTAAATATTGATATAGGTCCGGTTTTAAGGCTATACTTTTGTCATTTTCCATTTCTTCGCTTGTCATTACATTCCCCATCTGAAGAATATTTACATTGTGAATTAAAAACTGTACACCACTTTGAGTACCATGTTCAAGATTTATATCAATAATTTTTGCTAAATCTGCAACATTTAATAGTCTTATTACACAATCAACAAGTTCATTTCTCTCTGCTGAGTTGTTTTGACCTCTTTTATTTGTAAAAAATAAATAATATGTTTTTATTAAGGGATATTTAGAGTCAAGGTCTTTCCAAATCGCAAAAGTCATATCATTTACTTCAACTACTCCGTATTGATAATTTTCAAAAAATTGTATAATTCCTTCATTAAGTCTTGAATATCGAATTATTTCTTTAACGTTTATATTATCAACAATAACTGCCTCTTCAAGTTCTAAGTTTACTTTTTGATTGTTAACATATAAAACTTTTTTGAGATGCGAGAAATCGAATTGTTCTGAATGCTGATCAGGTGAAATACACCAATTATAATATTCGCCTGCTTCCCGCCTTATGTCATTCACTATTTTTTTCGTCCACTCAGATGGAGATATTTTCTTGGCAAAGATTAAAGCTACAATGGCAACGGCAATATTCAGAGTTCCAAGAGTCTTATTATCTAATCCTTCGTCGTCTAATCCTTCTCCTTGCAAAATACATGTTCCACTAGGTTCTCCAGCTTCAAAATTATGCCACGCTTGAGTACCAATTACATCTTTAACTATGTCAATATTTCTAATAACAAAACGTATATTTTTCTCACCGAGAGGGATATTCTTTATAAAATGTACTGCAAGAGAATTAGTATCTAAAAATAGCATTACACAACTTTTGCCACTTATTTTCTTCTCTTTTCCCAGTATATTATCATTCTTGGCATTCCCACTTTTTTTCTTTTCTTCAACTACGCGTAAACCATTTGAATCACATTGTCGTGGATCAAACATGCAATAGTATTCATCTTCCGCCCAAATACTTACAGCCATTATTAATGTTTCGATTATTCCACTATTATTGATTAGAAAGAATTCTTCCACAGCCTGCTTTAAATTCAAAACGGATGTTTTCCTTGAAGTTAATGTACCAATAATTGTAAGTATATCTATCCTAGCTATCATTGTTTGGTTGTTAGTTTGAAATGCGATATGATTGAAATCAACAGCTGTTAATTCTTTTACGTTTGGGTGTTCAAACTTGAACTGCATATATAGAGCATCACCAAGAGTTAGAATTTCATCCAATGTTGATCTTAACCACGTTTTAACAGGATTCAGTTTTTCCATTCCAATGGCTAATAAACAATTGACAACATTCTGAGCTCCCTTGCCCTGATAAATTTCACTATTTTCATGTGTCCAGCCATGCAAGATGGATACATTATCTGATAGCTGCTTGAATGTTAAGGGGACATTCACGCGTAGACCACTGTATGTATAATCTGTATGAAAAGAATTATTATTAACAAGATGTTCTACCGCCACTTGTTGGGCAATAGTACTATTTGAAATTTTAATTGTAACAGGAACTCTTCGAATTTTTGATGCTTTAATAATACTTGACTTTTGTTGAGATCTTGGGCTAGAGCAGTTACGGTTTTTTTCGTTTATCGTTTTAACCTGATTCGACAACTGAAGATTGCTTTTTTTGATTGGAATTACATATAACACATTAATTCTGTCAATACAATACTTTGAGTCGACCTTTTTATTTAAGTTGCTGACTATCACATCCAAAATAGCACTTAAACATTTAAATCTCATTAAGCAAGCTGAACCATCGCAATGCCTATATCCATCATTAGCACAAGGAGCAGGATCAAAATAGAAATATTGGTCGTTTTTATAGCGCCAAATTGCAACCGAAAAATCTTGAGTTGTTATAACCCCTGCTTCAGCAATTTTAAAAAAATTCTCCACTCCTTTCATTAAATCTGGGCAGCTCCCATGTTCAGTGAATAGGTTTCCATGAACAAGACTTGGGATGGCGCAAATTCTACACTTATAATCATCAATGAAGAATTCTGGATATACGAGGCTTGATGTCATATATATATCTGCGGGGACTTTATTCTTTGTACAACTGATGCGAAAAATCCTATCACCATAAAGAAGAACACGATCTACGAAATCCTTACTCCAATCCTCAGGACATAAAATACTGCTAAAAATAATTGCTGTAATAGAACATGGAACCGCTTGTCGACCTCTAGTTTCTATTGTGAATCGCTCATCATTTATTGCCAAGGATCCCCGTATGATTGCAGAATTCGGGGCTAAAATACGAAAACCATGCCAAAACTTGTGCATATTTTTGAGATTCTGCTTTTTTATGCCTTTTAAGTTCTCATCGGCTTCCTCTAGGTCATCAGGTCGGAATTGGTTTACTCTTTTTTCTTTTCTGAAATCGAAGATAATAAAAGGATAAAACCTACCATAAGAAACATAAGAATATATAATACAGTAAGAATAATTATTGTTGCCAGCTACTGTTTACTATTTTTTTGGTATAGTAGGGAATTTCTACTTAAGTACTTTGAAAATTGCCCTCGAATAAACATGCAAAATTAAAGCTTATTAATTATTAGAGGTAACAAAGAAGATTTGGGTGGCCCGAATATTTTCGTTACATATTTAGTTGAAAAAAAATCTTCATCCAAAAAAAAAATCAGTTTTCAACAAAATAGTTCAAGTTTCAACTGGAATAGGTTAATTTTCAGTTAATAAAATTAATTTTTTACTAAAGAAAAAACAAATCTTCAACAAAACAGCTCATTTTTCAACCAAGGAGATGAATTTCCAATTAAAATGATCAATATTCAGAACAAAAATTTAACAGCAGAGTGTAACTTTCAACTAACTAAGTAATTACATTTTCATTCCAAAAAGATGAATTCTGAACGAAAAAGGTACTAGTTGATACTTTAACTGAAAAATACTAAGGGGGGGGGGGTCAAAATTTGCGGAGAATTGCGTTACGTAATACTTGCATTGTCTCTAAAACAAAACAAAATATATTGTTAACTTAAGTCATTATTAATTTAAATTATTATGAATTGAAGTAATTGAAAATTTAAACAGTATGCTTTAGATGGAATAAACATATATTCTCTCATCGAAAACTTGTTTTTTATTTTCTTAATTAAGATCGATCATAATTCTATTTTATCATGAATAATTTTATGCAAAAAGAGCATGAAAAAGATTCAGAATTAAAAAACAGACTTCTAAACTACCTCACTTTTCGGCTCATTAGAGACAAAAATAAGAAAATGAAAAAAGAGGGAGAAAAGGAGAAAATGTCAACCAAAACCAACCTCTCACTTTTTCCTTTATCCGTCTTTTTTATACTACCAGTATGATAAATATATCATTATGCTAATTGAAAAAATCAGAAACATAATACCTGCAAATAAACATAATATCTATACATGTACACTCAATTACACATATAAACACAACACATATGACTTTTTAAAAAAGATTACTTAATATAATTTTGCATTCATTAGTGAAAAACTGACCAAGATATTCAAAAATTATTATTTATACTAAAATTAAAAAGCTGTTGAAAGAACACCGTCACGAAAAATTGTTGAATTTTGTTTTAATTTATATTAAAAAATTATTTTAAATGAAAATATCACTAACAAAATTTACGCGGTGAAGTATTCACAGTACCGAGGCAAACTAAACTTATTTTTTAACTCGAAAACTCTCAAGGCATGAACAGATTTTAGAAATCGTTTCCTCCCACTTTTAACAGAAAGAGAGAAAGAGAGAGAGAGAGAGATAGAGAGAGAGGGAGAGAGAGAGAGAGAGAGAGAGAGGACCCTTTTTATTTTTATAGCTTTTCGTTTGCCAGGACAAGTGACATAGTTTTCAACGAACCTCTCGAACTAACCCAAAACATCATAAAATGCACATGTTACAAAAATTTATTCTTAAAGACCTGAGAAAAAACACAAAATATAAGAAATCGTTACAAAAATCATTATCAATTATTCAGAAATGAATACAAAAATAAGATATCAAAAGTGATCTGATAATAAAAGACATAAGTGTAAAAAAAATTTTTAATAGAAATTCAGCATAAGATTATTACAAAAGTACTCATTGGTACACAAGAAAAATTATGCACATATTTTGTATATATGGCATCTTCCTCAGAATACCTTTGGTTATAGGCAACAAGGGTAAACAAGTTACTTTTGATAAGTATCTTGGTGATTTCAAAATTGGTACAGAATGTACATCCCATTGGCAACCTTATTTTCAAATAAGTACCGGGAAGACATTTTTTTAAAACATATATCATGTATAAATATAAAATTTTTTCATTTTTTATTATTTAAAGCCTGAAAATATGTAAATTATGAATATTGAAGAAGGAAAAAAGACCATAGTGCCAACATCTAGTGTTTGTGGGTGATTCAAAACCAATCTATTTAGATTATTACATTTTCACAAATAGGAAAGAGAAACAATCCAAAAATTTTATAAATTTCTAAAATTGCTAATATTTAGTGCATTCTTCTGACAAAATTTTTAAATAAAACGATTTATTTTAAAAAATTGAGGTAAAAATTATTTAGACTCAATTAAAAGAAATCAGAAAATATGAATAAACAAACCCTGCAGATTGGAAACGAATCATTTGTTTAGTCTCTCTATTGAAAAATTTTTTAAATTAAGATCGATCAGAATTCTATTTTATCATGAATAATTTTATGCAAAATGAGCATGAAAAATATTCAGAATTCAAAAACAGACTTCTAAACTACCTCACTTTTCGGCTCATTAGTGACAAAAATAACCAAATGAAAAAAGAGGGAGAAAAAGTCAGCCAAAACCAACCTCTCACTTTTTCCTTTATCCGTCTTTTTTATACTACCAGGGAACCAACATGTTTCGGAGTCCATTTAGACTCCCTCATCAGGGATTATTTATAGGAAAACTACAAGGTATGATAAATATATCATTATGTTAATTGAAGAAATCAGAAACATAATACCTGCAAATAAACATAATATCTATACGTGTACACTCACATACACATATACACTTGTTTCTAAATGGCTGTTTGAAATAATAAAATAAAAATATAGTGCACAAAATAATATTAAAACAAAATTCTGATGTTATTAGAAATTAAAAAAAAAATGTCTTCAAGGCTGATGGAACGGTGTAAAATCAAATGGCGGAATCTGTCGAACACTCAACTTTTGCACTAAGATTTGATAATTACAGATTAGGGTTTTAAAAAGGCACTTTGAAAAATTTTCGGCACCCCGGAAGAGGTTTTGCGGTGACAGGACATCCGGTATGTATCTAGTTTTTCAAACAAAAACAAAAATAGCTGCTAAAAAGCTAGATTGGAAAAGTGTTGAAATGACGTGAAGTGAAGAGGAAACCGCCTCTTTGGGATGACAGCTGGGCGCTTCATGGCTCGATCGTGCTGCCAAAATGCACTATGGGTAAACGCCGAATCTGCATGTTGCTTCCACCTTTCATGGCGAAAATTTTAAATTTGAACAAAAAATGCAGCTTTTTTTGTTTATTGGCAAGTCCGAATGATTGGCGAATACAATAATATCATTGTATGATTGCCATTTAAATAAATAATTAATTTTTTCTTCAAATAATAAGCGTGGTCTCGGAAGAGAAAAAGTGTCTAAGAGATAAAAGGATGCAAGTTGCCAATTTCAAGTTTTTTTTTTGTTTATTGACAAGACCGAATGATTGGCAAATACAATAATATCATTGTATAATTATCATTCAAGTAAATAATTAATTTTTTCATTTAATAACAGGCACTGTCTATTAATCACAAAGTTTCGTGATGAATAGCCCAAATCGTTGAATCAGCTATTATTAAAATTTCGTGATGAATAGCTCAGATCGTTCAATCAGATATTTCTACCGAAATTTTGGGATAAATATTTGTGGGATTCCAGTTGGGCTATTCGTACTGAAAATTTTCATTTTCCACAACAATTAAAAAAAATCACTTGAGTACAATAGGTTCACTTTTTTTCACTTTGCACATGCTTTGCATGTCGTGACAAATGGAACGTTATGTTTCAAACGCCTCATGGAGGCGGGAAGGCACCACTGTGACTGGTGACAGAAATGATGTAGATAAAACCCCTATACCTTTCAAACGTCTCCTGGGGGGCGAGAAGGCACCCCTGTGACTGGTCACAGAAATAATGTAGTTTAAATCCCTAAGCCTTTACAACGTATCGTTGAGGGCGGGAAAGCACCCCTGTGACTGGACACAGAAATAATGTTGTTCGAACCGCTACCATGTTCCAACGTCTCGTGGGGGCAGGAAGGCATCCCTGTGACTGGTCACAAGAAATAATGTAGTTCAAACCCCTACGCTTTTTCAACGTCTCTTGGGAACCAACATGTTTCGGAGTCAAATTAGACTCCCTCATCAGGGATTATTTATAGGAAAACTACAAGGTATGATAAATATATCATTATGCTAATTGAAAAAATCAGAAACATAATACCTGCAAATAAACATAATATCTATACGTGTACACTTCCATACACATATACACACAACACATATCACTTTTAAAAAAAGATTACTTAATATAATTTTGCATTCATTAGTGAAAAACTGACTAAGATATACAAAAAATTTTATTTATACTAAGATTAAAAAGCTGTTGAAAGTACACCGTCACGAAAAATGGTTGAATTTTGTTTTAATTTATATTAAAAAATTATTTTAAATGAAAATATCACTAAGAAAATTTACGCGGTGAAATATTCAAAGTACCGAGGCAAACTAAAAATTATTTTTTAACTCGAAAACTCTCAAGGCATGAACAGATTTTAGAAATCGTTTCCTCCCACTTTTAACAGAAAGAGGGAAAGAGAGAGAGAGAGAAAGGACCCTTTTTATTTGTATAGCTTTTCGTTTGTCTGGACAACTGACATAGTTTCCAAAGAACCTCTCGAACTAACCCAAAACATCATAAAATGCACATGTTACAAAAATGTATTCTTAAAGACCTGAGAAAAAACACAAAATACAAGAAATCGTTACAAAAATCATTATCAATTATTCAGAAATGAATACAAAAATAAGATATCAAAAGTGATCTGAAAATAAACGACATAAGTGAAAAAAAATTTTTAAATAGAAATTCAGCATAAGATTATTACAAAAGTACTCAGTGGTACATAAGAAAAATTATGCACATATTTTGTATATATGGCATCTTCCTCAGAATACCTTTGGTTATAGGCAACAAAGGTAAACAACTTACTTTTGATAAGTATCTTGGTGATTTCAAAATTGGTACAGTATGTACATCCCATTGGCAATCTTATTTTCAAATAAGTACCGGGAAGATCTTTTTCATGCTCATTTTGCATAAAATTATTCATGATAAAATAGAATTCTGATCGATCTTAATTAAAAATTTTTTAAATAGAGACACGAAACAAATGATTCGTTTCCAATCTGCAGGGTTTGTTTATGCATATTTCCTGATTTCTTTTAATTGAGTCTAAATAATTTTTACCTCAATTTTTTAATTTTTGGATTGTTTCTTTTTCCTATTTGTGAAATTGTAATAATCTAAATAGATTGGTTTTGAATCACCCACAAACATTAGATCTGGGCACTATGGTCTTTTTTCCTTCTTCAATATTCATAATTTACATATTTTCAGGCTTTAAATAATAAAAAATGAAAAATGTTTATATTTATACATGATATATGTTTGAAAAAAATGTCTTCCCATGTAATGGTCTGGAGAATAATGGACCTTTTCTTTGTATAAATGCCTAAACTGTGAGACAGGACTTCTTTATTGAATATTGATCTTTACTGCTAAGCGGTAGGAAGCAGACTGACTCCCTACACAAGGCATGCATTACGCAACCACTTCACGCTAAGGCCCATGCCTGGACGAAGAAGTGGGGAGAATAGCCGATGCTGTTACAATCCGCTTTTTAGATCGGATTTAGTCTCTAAACCTTTCTGATAGGTCTTATTTTAACAGCAGTAGTTTTGATTCTACAATCCATATCTCTATCATCTAAAACAGGAGCTGCGGTGTAATGTACCGTTGGAGATGCAGTGACTTCAGTTTTTACGCAGAAGAAACAAATTTTTCTCGGTATACATTGAGAAAGTAGCGCTAGCACGTTGCACTTGTATCCTATGAACGCTATGACTATTGCAATAGCAAGGTAACCAAGATAGTGTACCCAGTCAGTCGCATGTTCACTCCAGGTACGTGTTCGTCTGTCCCTACTGACTTTATCTACTGCGTTCTCGATGTCATCGGCCGATTGTTTTAGATTGTTTAAATTAAAGGGCCTTATTTCCTGAGTTAGCGGTATTAACTTATCTTTTATAGAATATAGTTGATCATCAGTATATGGTAGCGATAAGTTCTTTCGATAGCTTATTTCTTTGACGAGAGTATTCGCTGAACTTGATTTCAATACCATGTTCAATCCGTTCAGTATACATTTGTCTTTGCTTACAATTTTCGTTGGACTCTGAATTTTAATTTTATCGTGTCCCGATTCACACAGCACATCAACATCAATTGGCTCATGGGGGATCAAAATATATCAATTCGTAAGTAGAATAAAAGCAATGTTAATGATTTTAAAGGGGGAATATTTACATTCGTCACTGATACTTTTCACATTCGTTCTTAATATGCTATTTTCACAACTATGCGTTTCTGACATCAAGTAAGTGGGTTGCATTCGTTTGCACATTTTAATTTCGCCCTAGTATTTACAATTATCTAAAGATATTCTGTCGGTCGGTACGTATGTTGTGTGTCCCTGTCCCATAAGTAGGTATTCGTAGTCTGAAATTATTGCCAGGAAGACAGAACGGATTTGTTTGGGAATAGATATTAAATGCTTAATTTTGTAAGTCTCTGTTTCTGGGATAGGAATATGAATGGAGTAGACAAAACGATTCTTTAAAACAGCCACGTTAATTGTTGAAATGTCGATAATATGTTGAAAATTAGACTTCTTCAAAGGGATGGTGTATTTAGTGTTGAATTTATCTTCAAACTCTTTCATTTCGCTTATTAGGATTCTTGGTGTTAGAAGTTGAGGGTGAATTATTCCTTTTTTCGCGTAATTTATCGCATCTATCAATAAGTTAATATCTTCACTCAACTCATCGACTATCATCATGCAGACTGTCAATTGATTTGAAATCGCGATACTTTGGGTGTTTCGGTTTGTACCGTTCGCCAGCTGGTTCAGGCGGTTAACGCTCTCCTGACTATGTAACTCGAGAGTCTTAAAATCATTAGATGCTGAGTTTAACAAAAGTTTAATGATTCTAGTTTGATTAGATATGCTTTGTGACAATATTTTATGGTTGTTAAACAATTTATCAAGTTCTTCGTTAATGTAGGTCATATCCTGTGAACTGAGAGTTCCAAAAAGTGTTTTTGAAAAGTCACCTACAAAATTGAAAAATCCTCTCTTAACACGGGTTCTACCTAATAGCTGGTCCAGCAGAATTTTCTGGTTTTCTAAACGCTCTATACGCGAGTTGATCAACTGGAGCTCAAATTCTTCACGGCAGTCATTGCAGAGGTTTGACGCAGTCACATAAAGTTGTCGCAATGAGGCGAATCGTTCCTCTATATTATCTGTACCTACTCCAAGTATAATGTTCCACGTGTCATGATACAGACTGGCTTGTCCCAGTTCTTCAGAATAGATCATTACTCCGTCCAGGTTAGTTGTAATGACTTCCGCTTCGACTGCACTCAGTACCCACAAGAGTAATAGTGCCGAATTCATCTGAAAAATTATTGGTAATAAGGCATAAGTTGATTGGCGTGTATCCTAGTTCGCTTGTCGTTAAAAAGTACAGTGTAGTTGTTGTTTTCTTGTTTCTCTACAATTACTGCTGGTCCTTTCCATGAAGGAGAAAGTTTGTTATCTTGATGGTTGTTAATAAGTTTAACAAGATCTCCGGGTTCATAGATTCCCTGCGGTATGGCAATTCTCGAGTCTTGCAGTTTTTTATACTTCAGTTTCTGTGTCTCTATTTTGTCCTTAGCTTTCTTGAGATAGTGTTCATGTCTACGCTTCCATAGGTCGAGTAGTTCTTCATACTTGACGTTAGGTGTTGTGCTTAGCATTGAGGGCAAATTGGCCTCTCTTCCAAAGGTCAGTTGGAAGGGTGAGTATCCTGTACCGTCATGCTTCATAGTGTTTTACGCCATGCAGATTATTTTCAGATTTTTATCCCATCTAGTGTTATGGTCCTCGATGCTTGTTTTTAATAAATTTTTAATCGTTGAGTGGGCTCTCTCGAGGGCTCCGTTGCTTTGTGGGTGATAAACTGTAGTTTTAATATGTTTAATTCTAAACAGGTTTTCAAAGTTCTGTACCAGTTCGGATATGAAATTTTATCCTTGGTCTGTTAGGATATTTTTAGGTGCGCCGAATAGGTATATGTAATGATCAAATAACCCTTCTATAATGCTTTCTGATTCCGTGTTCTTAAGAGGTATTAAGATCAAATATTTTGTGAGCATATCTTGTATGCTTAGGATTTATTCATTCCCTGATAGAGTCAAAGGCAATGGACCGAAGATATCCATAGCTATTTTGTCGTTAGGGTCGACAGGCGTGTCTGGGATGATTGCTTCACATTGTCTTTTAATTCTTACCGTCTTTTGTAATTGGAATATGGGACATTGTTTGATGAAATGAATAATTTCTTGTTCCATATTTTTCTATTCTCCAAGGGTTCTGGTTCGTTCGATAGTTTTGTTTTCCCCAAAGTGTTGAGCAGTAATTGATCCGTGTGATTCTCTTATGATTTCTTCCTTTTCCTCTTGAGTAAGTTTTGGACGTGGCATGTAGCACGTGTGAAACTGCTGATCTTGATATTTGTGGCTCAAGAAGTTGAGGTAGTCCCTATTTTCACTTTTTCTAAAGGGGTGATCAATGCGTCAATAAAGTGGTATCGTGAAATAGTTAGCTTAGAGGTCATGGCATCTTTATTTATCTTATCTAATACTTTCAGCCACTCGGTCTCGTTAAATAGAGGTAACTTATATAGGGATGTCTCCTGACTTCCTTTCCATTCTTTGGATATGGTTCGCCAGAGCTTTCCACCTGCGTTAGGTTTCACATTTTCTCTACTGGGTTTCCTATTAGTAATCCACTTTTTATATTCTCTGTGCAAATTTTCTGTTTCATCCGTTAACCCTTCGTCATCTGAAATGAGTAGATCTGCATCCATGCGACGGCGAAAAGAACTTGTTGATGGTTGTGTTAACACATTTTCCTCTCTGGACGTACCGGCAGTTTCTTGTCCTGTTAATTCCTCTTCTCTTTCCACATCCAGCTCAACTTCTTCTGGTGTATTTTGTAGAGAATCTTCTTCTTGTTGAATTGGAAATAGTCTAGATAGACAGTCTGCAGCTTTATTTTCCTTTCCTTTTATGTTTTCGACAGTGTAAAGATATTCTTCCAAACGTAATCTCCACCGTAACAATCGTGAAGAGGGATCTTTCACGTTATGTAGCCATATTAATGCCTGATGGTCCGTTTGGATTGTAAACTTTCTTCCAAGAAGGTACTGTCTTAACCTTTTCCATGCCCAAACTATTGCTAACAATTCCTTTTCCGTTGTATTATAATTGATCTCGGCTTTGTTTAACGTCCTTGATATGTAACAACAGGGGTGACCGTTTTGGGATAATACTGCACCTAGTCCGTGATTAGATGCGTCTGTCGTTAAGGTGAATTTCTCCTTGTAGTTTGGAAATCTCAAAACCGGTGCTGAGCATAATACATACATTGATTAGCAGTTCGAACTCGAAAGTTCATTGCCTCACTACTTATACTGAGCATAATAGTTCTTTTATTTGCTCAAAAGATTCTTGACAATTCGTCGACCTGTCAAAAGGTGTCTCCTTTTGTGTTAGATTTGTAAGAGGCTTACAAATTTGAGAGAAATTTTTTATACATTTTCTATAGTACCCTGCGAGTCCTAAAAAGCTCTGAACTTGGGTGACATTCTGTGGTGGTTTAAAATCTCGTACTGCCTGTATTTTTGCGGGGTTAGGTGTTACGCCGTCCTCAGTTAACAAATGTCCTAAATATTCGAGTTCCGGGCGTAAATACTCGCACTTGTCAGGCTGAAGTTTTAATCCCGTTTCTCTTAGTCTGTCTAATAGGGTTACTAGGTTCTCGTCGTGTTCTTTTAAAGTTGAGCCGAATACGACAATGTCGTCGAGGTAAACAAAAATTTTTTCCGACCAATCCTCTCAGGGCATTGTCCATCATCCTTTGGAAAGTAGCAGGAGCATTTTTGAGTCCGAAGGGCATTCTGTTAAATTCAAAATGTCCTTCTGGTGTTGAGAATGCCGTATATTTTTTTGAGGTCTCACTCATTGGGATTTGGTGAAACCCAGAGCTGAGGTCGAAGGCGGAAAAGAATTTTTCGTTCCCTAATTGGTCCAAAATGTCTTCAATGATGGGCAGTTGATAAGCATCTTGTTCTGTGTCTTCGTTTACCTTGCGAAAATCGATTACTATTCGCCATTTCTTCTTACCAGGCGCGTCTTCCTTTTTTGGGACAACTCAAATCGATGAATTAAAGGGTGATTTTGAGTCTCTTATGACACCTTTTTACTTCAACTCATGCATTTGTTTTTTTATTTCCTTTGTGGCATTCAGGAGGACGATATGATTTTAAATTTACTATTTTTCCGGTCTTTAAAATGATTTCATGTTCCACTAGATCGTTACATGGAAACGGGTCTCCCTCGAGGTTGTAAATATCACTGTACGCTGCTATTATTTTCCACAATTTAGGAGCTTCCACTTTTTCTACGTGCTTCAATCTAGTCTTGCTTAATAAATCTTGAACTCTTTTTTCCTGGTTTTTTTCCTCCGAAGTAACGCTCATTCTATTCGTTTCTTTAATTTGCTCTATTGCTTCGTACTCGATTTTTTGTGGTATTATTAAAGGGTCTTTGCCATAATTGTATAGGGGTACTACTAACTCTTTGTTTTGTATTTTGTAAACACCATCAGGGATTGATTTGTGATTTTCTATGTAAATATCTTGATCTTTGTCAATAACTTTTATCCGGGTTATTTGTGCTGTATTACCAGGTAAAAATGTACCGTCCTCATAAAGGGGTAACTTTTTCTTGTCTACGTATAGGAAGTCCTTAGTTAAATGATATTTATCAAACGTGTTAAAAAAGGGCAGGCCGATGATACCTTCCTCTGGTAAGGGGAAATCATCATCAATTATATGGAAGAGATGCAGTTTTCCTAAGTATGGTATTCTCACCGCTTGATTTGAATGATGTATATCTCTTCCCATGGCAAAACGTTTTTTCATATAAAATGGTGTTCTTTCTGCTGGGACTTCCGATTTCTTTATAAGATTTATCGCGGCTTCGGAATCAACTAACAATCTGTAGGAACTTCCGTCTGAGTGTCTTCCATGTATGGATTATAATCGTCCGCTGATTGCTGAAACTCTGCAGATTCCTCGTAGTGGTCGAACTGGTTTTGTTCTTCCTCTGTTACTTCGTAACATTCTAATGGGTTTTGTGACTCCCCCATATCCAGAATATTCCTCACTCCTGGTGGTCTTTTCTGGTTCGCTCCGTTGTGAAAGCCCTTTTGCCTACGTTTAGTTGAGCATTGTCTCTCAAAGTGACCTGGTTTCTTACAATAGTTGCAGGTCATTTGCATTCTTTGCTGCAAGGGAAATCCATGGTTAGGAACGTCTGAGGGTTGGTTCCGCATTTGAGGTTGCTGGTTTCGTTCTGTGGGCGGTCCCGTGCTTCTCATCGGCAGTCTGTTGTTGTGGGGTTGTAGCGGTCGAGGTGCCGTCAATACTTTTGTACGGAGACGTTCTCTGCACCACACTTCTGCTTCAAGAGCCTCCTGCAGAGCTTCATTCAAAGATCTTGGCTTTGAAGGTCGCACTTGATTACTAACATCTTCTCGGAGGTTCATAACGTATCTTTTAGTAGCAGATTTTTCCTCCATTTGTAGAGCTAATTTGCGCTCTATTCCGTACGAGTATTCTGACTGAATTGTATAAATTAACTCGTTATAGGCACTTCTGAATTTTTGATTATAATTTTGTACGGTATCGTTATTTTGCCGTATAACTTCTAATCTGCTTCTACAAGTTTCCAAGGTAGTTGTAGTTGCTAAATTCGTCCTAAGGGCACTGTACAGATCGTCATAACTGTTTATGGAGCAATATCTGATTGCTCTTTTAGCATTCCCAATTATCTTTTCAGTTATGATATAATCTAGTAGTAGATTCGGTTGAGAACATCTGAGCTTCGCACGCTTAACAGTGTTGACGAAGTCGTGCACACCAACGTCATCGTGTCCATTGAGAACTTCTACCGTGCGTATAATCTCCTTTGCCTGAGAGAGAGGTTCAATGTTTTCTATCGCTACTCGCTGCCTCGCTCCTAGGTTGCCTCTCTGTGCGGTACCATGAGCGGGTGGCATGTGACTCGCACTTGTGTGAGTGAAGGAATTTGAGGGTTGCCTTCCTTCTGTGTTGAATCTGTGTGTGGCGTCGTGCATGGCTGTAGGCGGCTGGCTCGAAATCGACGGTTGTCTCGCTGCTGCGTCACAGCTCTGTCTAGTGTCATGCGGGGATACAGGCCACTGGTTCGTATCGGCTGTTATGGAATGCGGTGGTTGGTCACTGGGCCCAAAGTTTCCTGTTGCATGCATTGCTGTTACACTGTTGTTCGGCTCGCTTCTCGGTGTATTGTTATGTGCGAGTGGCATTGACTGGCACGTACCGTCTTTAAAGGAATTCGGGGCTAGTGGAGCGGGCCGAATGGTTCTTCTAGCTGGTTCAGGTGCTGCTTCCTCGTCCGAAGATTCACGTTCCCGATGAGATTCGTCCTCTGTTATAAGGTCACTGCTGATCCTAGCGAGATCTCTTATCTCGTTAGCTCTTTTTAAATTTTCGTTGTTCAAAATCCTCATGTCGGCTCTCATGGTCCGTTGCACATCCTCGATTAACTGCAATTTACTCAGGATCAGCAATAGTGGATCCGTGGTTTCACAGTTGAAATTTTCCCTAATATCTTCTGATGACATGGTGGGGGCGGTTTTGAACGGATTGTCTAATCCAAGTGAACCGCTATCAGAATCCGAAGATGTATCTGTTTGTGTGTGGTATTGTGTGCTAAGATTTTCCCTATAGGCGTGGAACGCCAGTTTGTCCTGATTGCGAGTGTCGGGTGGAAGTGTCGCGAATCGCGTCACTAATTTTACAATATTTGGTATATTTTAAACCCTTGACTTGCGGGATCGTGCTACAACAATGCCTCAAGGTTAATTCAGAGTAGATCGTCAGTTTATTAGAGGAGATAGAGGACGTGGAGCACCAACGTCGTACCTACTGACGCCAGTCTATTCACCGAAATATTTCCTCACTTAGCCTTATCGAAAACGCCGATGCAATTCAATCACCGTTCGACGTATGCGAGAAGGACTTATCTACTGTGGAAATATCTGAACAAGATTCGTAACTATCTTAAAACTAAAACAATGCTAACTTTTTTTTCTTCTGTCGTCTCGTTCCGTGTCAGCCAGGTAGATAGCAGTTGTACTGCGACGGCCGTAGACGCTTCTGGTGGTCGTTGCCTGGGCTGCGAACAGAATCCGTAGAGTCCTGGTTCGAGTCGAAGATCCTCGTTGTTTGAAATTACTGGGGGTGTTCCGTAGATACTTCTTCCCCAGGATATCGTGAACGGTAGGATGTAGACTGACTCCCTACACAAGGGATGCGTTACGCAACCACGTCACGCTAAGGCCCATGCCTAGACGAAGAAGTGGGGAAAATAGCCGATGCTGTTACACCCGGTACTTATTTGAAAATAAGGTTGCCAATGGGATGTACATACTGTACCAATTTTGAAATCACCAAGATACTTATCAAAAGTAAGTTGTTTACCCTTGTTGCCTATAACCAAAGGTATTCTGAGGAAGAAGCCATATATACAAAATATGTGCATAATTTTTCTTATGTACCACTGAGTACTTTTGTAATAATCTTATGCTGAATTTCTATTTAAAATTTTTTTTTCACTTATGTCTTTTATTTTCAGATCACTTTTGATATCTTATTTTTGTATTCATTTCTGAATAATTGATAATGATTTTTGTAACGATTTCTTATATTTTGTGTTTTTTCTCAGGTCTTTAAGAATACATTTTTGTAACATGTGCATTTTATGATGTTTTGGGTTCGTTCGAGAGGTTCGTTGAAAACTATGTCACTTGTCCTGGCAAACGAAAAGCTATAAAAATGAAAAGGGTCCTTTCTCTCTCTCTCTCTTTCCCTCTTTCTGTTAAAAGTGGGAGGAAACGATTTCTAAGGTCTGTTCATGCCTTGAGAGTTTTCGAGTTAAAAAATAAGTTTAGTTTCCGTCGGTACTTTGAATACTTCACCGCGTAAATTTTGTTAGTGATATTTTCATTTAAAATAATGTTTTAATATAAATTAAAACAAAATTCAACAATTTTTCGTGACGGTGTTCTTTCAACAGCTTTTTAATCTTAGTATAAATAATAATTTTTGTATATCTTAGTCAGTTTTTCACTAATGAATGCAAAATTATATTAAGTAATCTTTTTTAAAAAGTGATATGTGTTGTGTGTATATGTGTATGTGAGTGTACACGTATAGATATTATGTTTATTTGCAGGTATTATGTTTGTGAATTTTTCAATCAGCATAATAATATATTTATCATACCTTGTAGTTTTCCTATAAATAATCCCTGATCAGGGAGTCTAAATTGACTCCGAAGCATGTTGGTTCCCTGGTAGTATAAAAAAGGCGGATAAAGGAAAAAGTGAGAGGTTGGTTTTGGTTGACTTTTTCTGATCGATCTTATTTTAAAAATTAGTGTATCATTTAATGAAATACCGGATTCAGATTTTGCTGAACCATCGAAGACTATTCTGACCCTCGCTGTTGAACTACCCTCCTTAAATACAGCATGATGTGCCCAGATTATTGAATTGACTATTAATTCTGAAATTTCGTGATGAGTACCAAATTTCTCTAGAATACAATAATTTGTAATAAAAAGAACATAAGAAATGTATTGTTTTTGTGTCGCATTTTTCTATTGCAGATTTTGTGTTTTTTTTGTATTACCCAGTATTACTTTTTTTACCTAAAACCATATTAATAGCTAGGTGAGAACTTTGAGCTATTTGTAGAGCGTTAAATCGGCTATTTATACGGAAGTTTTGTGATGAATAGCCCAGATCTTTTAATCGGATATTTATCACGAAAGTTCGTGATAATCGGAATTGTGTGGTGAGTAGTGAATAAACTGAAAATGTGCGAAGAGGTTTTGCCAATCTAAGTCACCCTTTGAATTATGACGTGGATTTTAACCGAACTTTTATCGGACTTTTTACTCCTGTGACCGGACTTTTACACTTTCCGCATCAAGAATTTAAATATAGAAAAATTTGCATTTATCCTATCTTCTTGAGGAATCATAGAGCAAATTTATCTTATCATTGATATTAAGTTCCGTGCTTCAGAAAATCGTGTCTGCACTATAGGTTCGACGACCTGTGTAAATTGTGAACTCGATACATAAAATGACGCCAGTGATCTAGACTATGATTACGAACTAGCAGTTCACAAGAGCAAATTTAATCCCGATCTGGTCATATTAAATCTATGAAGATAGTGATGCAATATCTGCACTGGGGAAATATTACATTTCGGCTTTCTTTAGAAATTTAATGAAAGGAAAGAATGAAGTTTCCTGAAGGAAACTTAAACCGAGGTAACTCGACTAGATTTTCGTGTACTTTGCGGATAATTGAGGAAGGATTTATAGTATTCCTTAGGCCCGTATTGTGCATGATATTCGAAAGAGGAAAATAAAAATACCTCGGAATTTTTGAAGCTGATTCCCGGCCCGTGAAGGATGACGGCAACGTTGGACGGCCCGTGAAGGGTGATGCACCGTGAGACCTTCTGCAAACGCTGGAATACCCTGGACCTGGACCCAGAGGATCATCGCTTTGAGAGCTGAGAGTCGAATGGAGGATCTTCAGGAACGAAGAAATTTAATTGAAAGTGACACCGTGTGAAAGTGAAATTTTACGTGAATTGTGATTCAATCTTTCTTCTTTCAGGAAATCTACTCATTCTTTTAAAGGACTACTCAAGGTTTGATTGATCATAATCATTTATATTTTAATGTGTTTGAACTGAATTGCGCTCCAATGGCATTTTATGCGTAGATTTACTTTTTCTATTAAATGTGTATATATATTAGAACCGAACCTATTCGGCGGATTCTGCTGCAAATCCCTTAGTCGTTGCTATTTGGAACATAGAAAGAGGCCATGCTCAAATTAAAAATTTTGTTGGGTTAACGTTATTTTCTTGCAAAAATTAAAATTGTATTACTGTGCATTTCTATAATAAGAACATCTGCACTATTGTCATTTAAATTGAAAGTCTAACTTTTGTGAAAACGGAAACCTAATTTTTATGATTTTAAATTAAGAAAAAAAGGAGTGTTGCTTTCTTTTACCAGTTGAAAAAATAACATCGCTTAAAATGCCTCCGAAAAGAAAGACCACTAGGGGCAGCAGATCTGCAGGTCCGTCTAAACAAACGAGTAGGTCAAAGCGCAGCGAAACAGTTTCTCGTTCAGCTCAGCTTCGCGCACCTGCAAATTTTGTTGAGATACAAGAAAGAAATATTGGAAATGAGTTACAAGCAGTTCGCGAACCTAGTGAAACGGACACATTGCGTTCGGCCTTGTCCAGCGGATTTTCAAATAATGAAATAGACAAATTCACCGCGGAAATACGAAAACAAGTAATCTCTACCTTAACCCTTTCAGTCACAGAAGCCTATATATATATAGGCTACCTTTTTTTTCTCGTAATTTTTCTATATTTCATTAAAATTTCTGAAATTTTTTGCATTTTTAGTTACTTTAGTATTGAAAGAACATAAAAATATAGTCTAATTAATAAAATTCTTTATAATATTGAATATATGATTAAACAAACGGAAAAATTGCATTTGAATTGCCTGACTAAAATGGTTAATTGATGAACGAGACAGAGGTAATGTGTCGACGCGATCTTTAAATAGCGGAGCCGTTCCGTCCCGCGAATCAGATTCGGAAAATTTCCCGCGAATGCGAGGAAGTGATTACTCCGGACTAAAAATCCTATCCGAAACCGCTCCAATATTTCTTGGTAGAAACATATCTTTGCAGACATTTGCACGCGAATGTTTGTCAGCGCAAGAGAATGTCGACCCCAGAAATCGCTCTTTTTTTGTTAAACTGGTGCGCAACAGAATTCAGGGAGAGGCTGAGCTCTACATGAAAAATAGACATTATAACACCTTAGGAGAATTACTAGATTCATTATAAAAAGCGCTTGGGGCGCCAAAAACAATATTTTAAATAGAAGCTGAGATTGCCCATACAAGACAGAACAAGGGAGAAACGATTCTTTCTTATGGGGCAAGTTTTATGGAACTTTTCAACCAAATCGTAGAAATGACCGAGCAGCAATCCCCTCTCACTATTGCAAGTGCAAAAATTAGGGATTATGACCTAGAAGTAGCTTCATGTTTCCGTATAGGGTTGGAGAACGAACTTATAGAAGGTAGGGCCAGGCAAAAGAATCCCGTATCCCTCCAAGAAGCTATCAATGCTGCAATAGAAGCGGAAAGGGTGTCCATAGACGGTAAAGGTTACGCGAGGGCCCTTCAGAAGACCCCGTAAAATCATACGCCACAGCGGGAAACTAATTCAGTGTCGAACTATGCTGTCAGGGAGCCCAGAGGAAATAAACAGAGTCGTATGGAATATCACTCAGTGAATCATGTTCACGGAGAATCTTCTTCAAATTCTAGATCACGAAGGGTTGAATGCTATACATGCGGGAAGAAGAGTCATTTCTCGCGAAATTGTTCTCAAAGGAACCGAGGAAATTCATCCTATGATAACTATAATGAATGGGATAACACTTAACACTTTGAGGATAGACAGAGTAGACCAAAATGCGATTATTGCAAAGGCACAGGTCACACTACCGATAGATGCTTTCAGCGTAGAGCTGAAGAGGCTGAAAGGGAATTGGAATCTCTGAAGAAATCAAAGCCGTTTTCTTCTTCTACAAGCTCTGGTGATTTAATCTCGCAAGCTGCTCGTCGTCAGAGCGCGCAGGTGAGCAAAAGCATCTTGACCGTACGCCAAACCAGCCGGCCGTGCTCACAGTCGGTGAAAAAGGGTCTGTCCGAGCCCCTTCAGTAAATATAAAATGCAATAAATTTCATGATGGGAAGGCAGAATTTTTAATAGATACCGGATGCGAATTAAATCTTTTAAACAAATCGTGCCTACTGGAAAAATTAGGAATGAATTTTTTGAGAGCGAATTCAGCAACCATGACGTTTTCCGATGAAAGGGTCACATTAAAAGTACAATCCATCAATTTGATACAAAACGACAGAATTCAGCTCCCCGCGCGAACACGCAAATTAATCACCTTACAGGTGAAAAATTCTGATTTAAATGAGGGATATCTCAGAAAAATTAACACGGGTACTGGGGTTTTTCTGGGCGAAAATCTGGTTAGACCAGAGAACGGTTTAATCAAAGTATTTGCAATAAATTCATCCTTATACGATATTGAGTTGACTATTCCACCTGTAGAACTTCAAGAGTTTGAACTCAGATCTAAAGTTGAAGACCCACATAAACAGGAAACGTTGGGTACCGAAAGAAGTCAAAATTAGCGGAAAGATTTTCCAAAGTCATGAAGTTGTTTGATTTTTCCGATTTAAACGACGAGGAGGTTGCTATTCTGCTGAAGCCTTTCGCTGAATTTCCGTAAAGATTCAAGGTCGATGGGGATGTATTGGGGGCCACAAACGCTATAGAGCACAAAATTCACACGAAGGACGAAATTCCAACTTTTCAGAGACAATTTCGTCCTGCGGAAGCTCTCAACTAGGAGATCCTGAACCAAACAGGGGATTTACTCTGTAGAAAGTTCATAGAGGATTCAGATTCTCCCTACAACTCACCTATCTGGATCGTCCCTAAAAAGCCCGATTCTGAGGGGAATAAACGCTGGCGCATGGCCATTGACTATCGCCAGCTTAACGAGAAAACGATTAGTGACGCGTACCCCTTACCAAATATAACCCATATATTGGACCAGTTAGGAGGGGCGAAGTATTTCTCGACCTTGGATCTTGCTTCCGGCTTCCATCAGGTTAAGATGCATCCTGATTCAAAGCCAAGACAGCGTTTTCCACTCTTCACGGACATTATTAATTTGATAGGATGCCGTTTGGACTGAAGAACGCTCCAGCCACTTTCCAACGGCTGATGGATAAGGTCTTGTCTGCCCTCCAAGGAATATAACTTTTTGTATACATGGGCGATATCGTCCTGTACGCAAACTCCTTAGAGGAACACACCCGGAAGTAGAGAAAGCTTTTACAACGACTAGAGGATGCAAATTTGACCCTTCAGCCTGATAAATGCAAGTTTTTGCAAAGAGGTCGCTTATCTCGGTCACGTTATCTCTCAAGATGTGGTTAAACCCGAACCGAAAAAATTGAGGCAGTAAGAAAACTTCCTCGTCCTAAGAGTTCGAAAAATATCAAGCAATTTTTAGGACTCGCTGGGTACTATCAACGTTTCATCCCTAATTTTTCGACAGTACCCAAACCGCTTACTTACTTATTAAAAAAGGGTGGCCGATTCGCATGGACCGAAAGTCAACAAAAGGCCTTAGATGAACTAAAAGATAGAATGTGTTCTTTCCCTCTTTTGAATTATCCAGATTTTAGCCAGCCTTTTATACTTTCAACTGATGCGTCGAATTACGGAATAGGGGGCGTCTTGGGCCAAGGTCCAATAGGGGGGGACTGGCCGATCGCGGACGCATCTCGCACCTTAACCGACACCGAGGTAAATTACTCTACTATAGAGAAGGAACTTCTAGCTATAATATTCTGCGTAGAAACCTTTCGCCCTTATCTATATGGTAGAAGATTTACTCTCGAAACCGATCATAGACCACTCGTATGGATGCATAATATCAAAAATCCAGGTTCCAAACTGCTGCGCTGGCGACTTCGACTCAGCGAATTTCAATACGATGTCGTTTATAAAAAGGGAACTGCAAACGTTAACGCAGACGCACTTTCGCGAAATCCGTGTGACGAAATAGAGACAGACTTTGACGTAAATTACGACAATTTACCTAGCGAAGACCTTGATCCACTCGATCCTACCTTCCAGAACGTTTACAAGGTATTGATACTGCAGAATCTACCACCTGTACCGTTTACTCCCGACTCCATGTCAAATCAGATTAATCATGTATTTGAGGAGGGATTTTTGGGTTCAGAAAACTACTGTCTGAAGGAAGATACTAATTGTCTTCAGTCGAGACCTTGTAATTCTATTACAGAAAGCGATTCGTTCGATGAAAGTGACGAGCAGTATGGAACGAAATTCAAGATATACTATTTGAATAATTAAATTAAATATGCCTCACTCTGTGTATTATATTAAACGGAATTTTCCATTAATTCAACCTCATTAATTACCAACAAAACCAAAAGGATCTTAATTGTCCACCCCGGTCTTAATTTATGAAATCATGACGAATATCGAATAAATTTGTAAACTGAATATTGTTCTTCCAACAAGTCAAACGAATCTGAAGAGCAAATTAACTTACAATTTCTGTACAACCCTTTTGATTCCTTACATATACTTGTTTGTTAGTGAAAATTAAAACACATCACTACTCAAAACTAAAGTAAAATATATACACATACCATGTATGCATTCACATATTATTACATTTTTCTTACGAAAAATCTTTTGAATAAAGGGGAAAGTGTTACGAGCGACTAAATCTCGCTCGTCTCTATACGCAAAGAGCGCAACACCTGCTGGCGCGGGGTAATTCAAATGCTTAAGATTTATAAAATTAATGTATCGAATATTTTCAATGTTTAAATACTAAAATATAAAATTTGAACAATCTCTGATAGAAATAATAAGACATGTGAGCGATAATTTAGTTATGTACTTATTACCATTTCAGGCATATTACTGTAAAAAGAACCTACGATTTTATGTTGCAAGAATGCACGAATTCCGCTTTACATTTACTTTCCAGATCGAAACTCTAAAACCAGAAAAGGGCACGTCGAAATTCGTTACTTTCGTGGGAAATATTGTCACATCTGAGTCTAGACTAGACCCTCCCATAAATTAAGAAACGTACTCTCTTCCCTGCGACTTATCGAGGAAAAGTCGTAAAACTGAGTGTACGCCCAATGTCCAATCGACCGTTTTTTTATGTAGGCACTTGAACCCAGGGTCGAGTTCGAGTTTTGGAAATTACGTCGTATAACGAAAAACCGGCCATGTGTTTAGGCTTACTGCCATCGAGATTGACTCCACAGATCGCCCACGAAGATTCTTCTCGGAAACGTGCGACCACTTGCTAGCTAAAGTGCAGTTAACGCGTTGCGCTCTGTGAAGGTTTAGGAGTTTCGAATTGAGGGGATATTTGTGACGTCGTTGCATGTTCTCGCGCGAATCGAGGGATGATGGGAGGGAGAACAGAGTCCCAGTGCATGCGTGCGCAGGCCTAACTTGCGTTGGAGGAGCGCTTTTCCGGAAAGCATCATTCTGTTTGGGACCTCTGATTTCTTCACTTCGTCGGAAGAATCAGAATGACAGGAACCAGCCAATTACGAGAGCCAAAACCCATCTATGGGCTCGACTCATAACAAATTTTCGCCGGACGCGCCGTCTATATTTATCGCGGGTAACTAAACCCTCACCGCATCTACGTTTATAATATTTTTGGGTCAATTAAAAACGATATCTATCGATAAAACAGCAAAGATGTCATCTAACTTTTTTTGTAAACCTTAAAAAAACCCGAGAAACGACCGACAATTTTTCCCCTTGATTAAAACTGTCACCCTGAATTAATAATAAAAAAAATTATATTATTAATTATTTTATTTCATTTATATTTATTTATTTTAATAAATATTCATAACTGAGGGTTTACATATTTAAATCATTCATAATTTTGACAAAAATTGTATAGAAATAACAATTATATATAATTTAGAACAATTACAAACTTTCAAAGTCTAACAATTATATAATAAAAACACAAAATAAATTATAATAGAACATCAAATTTTAAATCTCAGAATGCTGACCCAAGTATTTAACTTCACCACCATTCAGCTGCTAGTTTCCGTGACGATTTCAGAATGATTAATCACTGTTACGCTTATTATTACTAAAAAAAAAATATTTCCGGTCAAAATTTGGAAACAGTTTCAAGTTTTTTATTATTTTATGCTTTTCTGCCATGCATTGAAATGCAATAAAGTCAGCCGTCCTAATCGGAGTGCCAACTGTCGGATTAGTTATATATATATTAAAAAAAAAGAAAAAAAGAGTTTTTGGTTCCTTGCCTAGAGGTAGGGCGGGAATTGGCAGATCGGAACATATGAACTCCTATCTAATACAACGCTGCTGAAGGCCGGTGACCTTCTCAGCATAAAACATCAACCAATTGCGTCTCTATCTCGGTTTCCATTCCTTGCCCCTCCCCCCCCCCCAGTAACGATGTTTTGATGGGACTAACGTTACAATTGGACTCTCCACCGTACGACGAATAACTACTTAACTTGGACATGATTTTGACTCGCAAAACAAATGTCGCGCATAAAGGTGGTAGTTGGGTGTACAATCTAAACATGAACAATACAAACAATAAAGTAGCCTCGGAATGTACTGAAACTTGGATTGACGAAATGCATACACACGGTAAACATAAAGGTCGAGTTTCAGCCGATGAATTGTGGCTGGATGTCTGTAATGCTAGGGGGGCGAATGATGTTAAGATAAGAGAATTAAGAGAAACTATGCGCGTAAGGAAGCTAGATATTTTATGTGTACCTGAGACAAAGAAAAAGGGATGCGAAAGTAGAAACATAGAAAATGGGGTGTTGAAAGGCGGTTTTAAAATATGGTCAGGAGCATAGTGGTGGCACTCCCATGTATAGTTTTGAAGGCATTATGTTTTAGTGTCCAGGGGAACCGCTAGGTGGCGCTGAGAGTCAGTACAATGCAATGCGCATGTACAACCATAATATTTTCAAATATTTCGAAATTGAACATTAGTCGAAGTGTCAAATTTAATTTGTTGTGTTAACCTTGTTGTATCAAGTTTTCTGCAAGTTTTGTTGTGTATATTGTTATACGTGCTGTGTGTACTATTTCGTGCTGATTGAAGGAAATGTGTTGATTGGTAAGTATAGAATAAAAAAAGTACCATTTGCTTGATTTGAGGATACTTTGTTGTTTTCATATTTCGAACAGTAACAAATAAATTAAGAAGGATATAAATAAAAGTCTTTTTGAGAGATTAGGAGGTTTTTTTCGTAAAGCAAATATTGTCGTTTATAAAAATTTCTTTGTTAGGGAAATAACAAATATTATTCTAGGACATAATCTCAAATGTAAAGCAAAGTAATCCTTTGCATTACAAAAAATCATACTTCTAGTATATAAATATGTATTTTACGTATGAAAAATCTTTTTATATTTATCAATTTTGATAATTTTAAAAGTCATTGTCACGAAATTAAGCGGAATTTAATATTAACGAGAATTTGGGGGAAGCAGAGTTTGGAAAGAATTGCTGTCAGGGATTTGTATGTAGGTTCATTTACTTATAGTGTTCGAGGGAACCGCTAGATGGCGCTGATTTTGAAGCCAAGTCTTCAAAACGATACATGGGGTGCCACCACTATGGTCAGGAGTAGATAGGGAATCACATGGTAGTCAAGGGGTCGGTTTGATTATGAATGAAAAAGCAAGATATATGTTTCAAAAACGACTTAGATACTTTTTTCTCCCCTTTTCAGATAATTGGAAAAAAATCTTTCGGATTGTAGGATTTATTAGAAAGATACGGAAATATACGCTGAAGTAAAGGAATTACCTTCTTCATTTTAAATCAATTACAAATTTAGTCATTTTTATCTGAAGAACATTGAACATAACATATGGTCGTTGCGAAGCGTGACGACCAAATTGCGAGCAGCAAGCGCGCTCAAACTTTCGAGTTTCTATTATACGATGAACAGAAACGAGCGTGAAGCGCGAGGTTCATATGATGTTTAAACCAAATATCGAGCGCGAAGCGCGAGTGTCTTGATGATAATGTGTTCCGTAAGGTCGATAGAACCTTAAGTAAATTAGTTCTTCTTTTTATGTAAAACTGACATTATTAAACCAAAAGCAGGTCATAACGATGAAGCTTACTAAGAGAGTATTAGCCCGCGAAGCGCGTAATAGCGAGCACACGAAGAGTGAAAACCTAGACGACAAATGTGTCCGAGCGCGTAGCGCAAGATGAATACCCAATCGAGCAAAGATGAGAATTTGCCCGCGAGGCGGGCAGATTTTTTTCTATTACAAATAACGAACTCTTAAATGTGATATTTTTAAAATCAAATAGACTTTGTAACGAAGCTAAAATATTCTAACATTTGTATATTCACTCTTAAAGGAAGACCATTGTTAGGTGCATTCTATGTTTAGCACCTAACATTTCAAGTAAGTAAGTAAGTATACCATTAAGCCATTTCCCTTTTAGGGTAGGCGTGACACTACCCGATTTGGGTAGTGTTTCTAGGTGGATAGTTTCTTGTAGTAAATAACTACAAGTGTGGGCTCACCACACCCACGATGCGCCAACAGCACGCAGTATTCTCGAATGGTCACCCATCCAAGTACTAACCGCGCCCAACGCTGCTTAATTTCAGCGATCTGACGAGAACTGGTTTTTTCAGCGTGGTAATTTATATAAATAAGTAGATACTCATACAGATTTTATAATGGATTTAAAATATCAATCTAGTAGAAATTAGAGTGTAACCACGAAGACGCTAGCTTGTATGAGGCGCACGTGGTTACACACATGAGCACACGCACACGAGACGCTAAGATGTTGTGGCGCTCGTGCATTCACTTACACCATTTCACTTTACCAAAATACAAAACAAATTGAAGTTAGTAACGCGAAGGAATTGGAAATATTAGGAAAAACTGGTAAAATACTACGGATAAAAAGGGAACCGTAAAATCAGATTTATAAAAAAAGGGGCGGAAAGAATTTCTTATTAACAAAATAAAACTGGGCTTTCTCGACTCAGTAATATTTTCAAATTAGATGTCAATTTCAGCGCTACTCATTTTATTAAGTTGATGACGCTACGGTTTAAAAAGGAAGAAGAAATAAATCAAGGTACAATTTGATTCAATATAAAAATCCAAGTAAATTAAATCGTACGCTTGATTTATAAAAACGGAATACCTTACTAGAGACTATGGAGAAATCAAAATCATTGGAATGCGTAAGGCTGATGACCTTCCGCTAGTTTCTCAATATCCATAAGTCTTTAGAACAAATGCAACATTAGTTGCAGAAATAAAAGTTCATTGACTCGAAATGAGTGAGCGGAGCTGAAATAGAATGGTCCTCAAATTTTGGAAATAGTACCGCGAAGGAACACCTATTGAAAGTAAGATAATGCAATTTGGCAAAATAAGACCGACTGCTCGCCCATAGGTGTTCTTTGGTCGAAATCAGTGCTCTTCCCCCCGTTTAATTCCGAGATTTCCTCTAAAAGCCAAATAATACTAAATTCATTAGCTAAGTTCACTTTTCCTCGGAAACATCACGAACGAATCCGTCTGGCCCGTCGTGATTGTTTTTTTTGTCTGCCCCTAGTCTTTTGTTCAGTCCGGCGGTACTGACGTTAAATTCAACCAAAAGCGCAAAATATCGGTAGGCGCGTGGGAGGTAAAAGTACTTGCCAAGGAGGCAAGGAAAATTCCACGTGTAGGAAATCATCCAAAAATCTTCGGTTTTTATTGTCCTTTTTTATCGATGGATGATTTCTGAACAATATAAAAAGTGACAAAAAGACTTTTTACTTAAATTTTATATATATACAATTACTTTGTGCCTCTCTAAATGAGAGTAAATTTAATGAACGTTTAAATCTCAAATTACTATAAAAGGGTGTCGTGTTCAACAACAACGAGACCATCCAAGTCCACTGCAAGTCAGAGTACGGTAAAGTAAAGTGTCTTTCACACACATACACACACACACAACACATATTTCTCAATCATTCTGTAATACAAAATATTTTATTTGTGATAATATACTAGATTGTTATACCTTGAAATTATCTGAGTACACAAGCTGTCATTTTATTGTTTTATCCAAAACAACACCCTTCACCAAAAACAATTGCGGGGTAAATCAGCAACAACATAGAAAAACTCTGAAATTAAATAGAGCAGATAGTCGGCCCATAAAATTATCAATACCTTGAAAAAGGTATTATTATTTTGAAATGTCGCGAATTATTAACTGGGCAAGATTACTAATTTTACCCAATTAATACTTTTCCCGAACGTAACAAAATAACTGGTGGCAGCAGTGGGATTAGACTGTCACTAAATGTTGCTGATTTTGTTGCTGTGCTTTTGGTGAAAAATACAGGAAAAATTTATTTGCTTCGAAACTATAAAAATTTGAGGTTGACTACAGGCTTTAAGTGGGCCGATTTCAATTTCACTTTTAGGTAATTCTAAATCTTTTTTTTTAGAATTGACTACTTTCATTGTTTATAAACCATTTTCGTATTTCCATGTCAAGATTTGTAAACTGTGATGGTGATTTTATTCTGAAAAATTTTAACGAAATAAGATTCTAAAGGAGTACAAGAATCTCACAATTTGCAACATTATTTGATTAAATACCATACTATCGAAGTTTCACAAATTATACACTATTTTTTAAATTGATTTTTTACCAATGTCTGGCAAAAATAAAACTCGCAGATCTAAGCATAGAGGTGGAAAAAAAAGTTCGAGCACGATACGAACGTGCCATTGCTCGCGCACATTTAAACTCAGTGTGGGAATTAATTGTAGTACCAACAGAAAATCCAGTTTCAATTTCGGTCTCCGCGCCTGTTGCAGAAACGGTACAAACTTTCGCGCAGTTTTTAAACCAAATGGAGGAAGTAATAGAATCTGTTTAACTTTCAAAAAAAAAAAAAAGAGGAAGGTTCTTATTGAAAAGATTCTGCTCTCATTTCGTAAATCTTTATAGAAACAAAATTTTTTTGTTGAATACAAAAAAAAATCGAATTAAAAACCTTGAATTAATTCAAATTTTAGAACTGAAAATTCTTTTGAAATTGAATTTCTGGAGATAAATAAAAAGAATTGTTATTTAACTAAATTTTAAAACTAAAACAACTTTTCAGTTTTTCACTTTGGAGATTTTTATGTGATCTTTAAAGTTTAGAATTTTTTTTCAACCTGCGCCCTTGAGGCGGGGTTCTTGAATTTCTGGAAATAAATAAAAAGAATTGGTATTTAAATACATTTCATGAAATAAGAAAAATAGCGGAAAAGGCCTAATTTCCGGAAAAACGGAATTAAGAAACGTAAAAATAAAAATCGTGCTGGAAAACAATTTCCGGAAAAATTCGAAAAGAAATTTTCCCTTGAGGTATCCGGTGCTTGCGAAGAAAAACCTAGTTTCGAAAAATGACAGGAACTTGCAATTGTGGTCCCGAGAGAAACTGAGATGGACAGAAAGCGCGCTATGTGGTAAGAAGTAGGGAAATAAAGGAAGTCCTTTTGTCAATTATTTTTGATAGAGTAATTTTTTAAGGATTTGCGCCCTTGAGGCGGAGAGTTTTTCAAAAGGAAATTATTTCCTTTACAAGTAGAAAAAAAATAATGATCGATATCTAGATGGTCTATTGACGAAATGTTTGTACTAAATTTGTTTTCCTTCTGAAAAGTTAAAGAGTATTGATTTTTGAGAAGAAACTTAAAAGTGTATGATAACATTATCTCATATATCCATCCTTTATTTGGAAAAGAAAAATTAAGCTGATTTCAATTAATAAACCATTAATCGATTTCGGTATCTCACCCAATCGCGCGATCAACTGACGGGTTGAAGACATTTCTTTTTCAAAATCAAAAAGAAAACGAGAGAATCTCCTTGAATAAAAATTAGAGCCACAAGAATTTGATTTTTTTTTAATTATCAAATTACGGTGTCTCATCCGCGCTGAATCAAAACCGAACGCTATAAGCGAGGGATTAGCAAAGCTGCCTTTGAGAATTTAATTTTCATTCATATGAAAAAGGAAAGCGAGATTTTTGAATATCCTGAGGGACAATCAAAAATCTCTTGCGACTCTCTCGCGCTACCTTGATTAGGAATAAGCAGCGTTTCGAGTTTCCTTAATTCGTTATGCCTAACCCAGGGATAATTCCTTCCAAAGTTCTTTTCAAAAATCGTGCAAAAAGAGGAAAACGTTCACAAAAATCTAATGTAAAGACAAAGCTGAGAACAATAACAGCTAGTTCAATCATTTATAATAATCTGATTAAGCCTGGAAGAAGGTCTGTTCCTATTCTTGTGGTTAAACCCACAGTTCGACCTGTTGTTGAAACTGACCGAGAGGCGGAAATAGTTTCTAACAACATCGAAGTAATATCTATTGACCTACCTTTGGAAGAAGCTCTGCAGCAAAGACGAACTGCTCATGAGCAGGAGTTTCAAATCGCTGACGCGCAAGCAATAAACGATTCGGAGGCCGAAAGGGTAATAGTCCCTTTCGAAGCAAACAACGAGCAAGAAATAGAAATAATAGAATTGGATTAAGAAGGTAATTTTGCGAAAGTATCTGCACAGTAACACCATCGTCAGAGATTTCGTTTTTTTTTGTTGCCTCATATATCCTCATTTGGAAAATCCTTCTCCTATTTCGATATTTTCTTACAATATTGAATTGAGATTTTTGTGACCAAATATACACCGGGTACATGAAAAAATGTTAATTTAAAATAAGGACCATTATAAGCAAAGCAAGGATATTCAAGTTAATTTTCAATGGAAAGAGAAAGAGTTAGAATTGAAAGCGAGAACCTGAAAGATGAACTATCGACCCATTTGAAGGTATTAATAGATCTTTCGATTTTTTAAACACCCTGTTTGCTTCAACTCGGAAGGTACAGCAACTACTTCCGTTAAGCGGCAAGAGTTAGAAAAATTTACAAATGACTTGATTAAACATTTAGACACGGTTGTCAAAGTGACTGAACGTAGAGCGCGTGAAGGGGCCGATAAATTAAGCCAAGAGTAGGACATAAAATTATGCCACCATTCGTATCCCACAATAGCCACTACTCGGCTATCGGAATACCAAATTCTGTGGATGTTAATTCCGATATTTTTCTGAAAGGCACAGTGAAACTATTTTTCGAAAACAGAATTCCTACTAACTTTATTGAGGAAAATAGTTTGAGAATTCCGTCCACAGAAGCAACTGAATACGAGATCACTCTGGGGAACCTAGTCTTCCGTACTATAGGAACCGTGAATATAGAGATCTAGGGGGTATAATTTCCGTTCTGGGTTATTTCAAATACAACCCCCCTCGGATTTGTTCAGGCAAGAGGAATTGTGGGACTATTCGTAATAGAGCACCTTGCGCAAGTATACGGTTTTCCCGTACAACTTTAAACGAATAAAAGCAAAAACAAAAAAAGTTGAGACCATCATTTACTACCCCATGGTATGTATATAGGCAGAGTTACGGAAGACCTTCAGCATCTAGGTAGGCTTTTGGTCCCAATTATTCTAGCGCCGGCACCGACAGAAAAAGGAGAAATTCCTGATGCCTTGACCGTGCACTTTACATTAAAATCACTAATTATTGGAAATAGTAGGTAGTCGCAGAACACGCCCCATGAGCAGACAAATTAGAGGGAATTTTGGGGAGACCAGGGTAATTTGAGCACGGAAACATATACAAGGGTGTGATTTTAATACCAATTAAATAACTAATTTCCCATACTATTGTCAAGATGTCCCTCGGAAATAAAGAGCCTGCGCCGAATGGCCTCAATGCGAATCAAAATGAGGAAGATGGAAACCTTGGTAATGAAAATCAAAACCAACGGAGTAACGTTAACGGCGATGCTCCAAATCGCCGACAAAACGTTCAACCCGACCTAAACGCGTCTTCGGTAGCTGAAATGTACAGTTCGAGAGCAGACATAGGGTTTCAGCCAAACACAAGATCGAATCGACAGGAACCCTAAGTCACCCCCAACACCGATAACGTCGCAATCAGAGTGGCCCAGTCAATTGCGGATACACTAGCCATACAACAAGCTGCTAGTCACATCCCTATGTACGATGGTAAAAATATTCCGGTAAGAGATTTTATACAGGACATAGTAAATGCGGCAACCTATGTTCCTGTGTCCTGTGAATCTTCCCTCATTACTGCCGCATTGGGAAAGCTCACTGGCTCAGCTAGGGAATGCACGCGTAATAAACATTTTTCTAAGATCACCGATTTGATCGACCTATTAAAATACCGTTTCGCACCCGGCAAGCCGTTTGAGTACTATTTTAACGAAATATACCACCTAGTTATGAAAAGAAGTGAGTCGGTCGACAAATATTACGACCGGCTGCACTCCTATATAGGGGGAACTAAAGCGGCACTTGAAACAGCCCATACACACGCGATAGCTGTGGCAACATCCATCCCCGTCATGCAAGCCGCAATTAAAGGTTTTATTCGTGGTCTACCGGATGATTTTTCGTCATCTGTAGACGCCAAGGACCCATTAACCCTTGAAGAAGCTTTTAAGTTCGCCAAACACGCTGAGGAACGAAGACACGCGTCAGGAATGCCCTATAGTGCTTTTCACATGTCCAATCGGTCCCGAAAATCCCTTCACGAATTTCAAAATGATCCTAGAAGTAACCACCAGCCGGCGGAAGAAGTGAGGTTATATGAACCCTACAGGAATAATCGGAATTTTTCTCAAAATCAAGATCGCCTCTATAACAATAGCCCGAGGAGGCACTATCAGGAGAATAGAAACCACGGTCCAGATAATGATGGTCAACCCGATCGTTACTATGGCGACTCTAGATCAGGTCGACATTACCGCGATTTTGCCCGCTCTCCGAGTTCTCGGTACCCACGGGATAATAGAGGGTTTGAACCACAACCCACAGGTATTCTGAAGAGACAAGGGTCTGAAAATGTTCAGCACTATGGTAACTCGCCCTTATCATCCTCCACAAGTTAGGAGCTCTTCTCCCTGTCCAAACAATCAGCCATAAGAGGGTAATTCCCAGCCAGTGAACAATTCAAGTTGCACTTCTCAACCCCGCTATTCTCCCGCCCATGTCCAAGCCTACTCCGCTCCCTCCTCCTCTACCAATAGATCAACGTCAAGGTCACCCTCTCCTTACCCTTCCAGCAAAAATGAGAATTTAAACTCCGAGGGAACTCGACAGAACGACGCTACGTCGGGTCAACAAAACCCGGAGCGTCAGACCATACTCATATTCCGGGACAACTAACTGTTTATCGCATCAGTGATAGATTAGAAGAGTCCCCCATAGTAAAAATCAATAGCCCGGATTTGCATCAGGGTTATGGGAAATTTTTAGTTGACACGGGAGCTGATGTAAATTTGATCAAATTTTCTTACCTCCAAAATTCTACCCAAGTGCGTACTAGAGAGGTTTCTATTTTCACCGGAGTAACCATGACCCGGGTATACACGTTAGGTACCATTAAAATCGAAATACATGAGAAAACAATTGCTTTCCATGTAGTCCGGGACACCTTTCCCATCACAATGGATGGAATCCTCGGACGGGCCTATTTGAGGCAGGAAAAATGTAACATTTCGTTTTACCATAATGCCCTAATAGCATACTCACGACCGATTGACCCAATTCCATTTATAGATGACGAATCAATCAAGGCCAGAGAAGAATTAGCTCCTGAAATTAAGCCAATCCCCCGAATCTTTACCCTTAAAGCCCGTATGGTGCAACAGATTCCTATTCCCCTGTGCACCACCTCACTGGTTGAAGGTTATTTACCTTTACTAACAGCAGAGAAGGGTGTATATATTGGAGAATCAATAGTCACAAATAGGAACGGAATCTGTCAAGTATTAGCTTTTAATACTAGGAGGAAGAATTGGAAACCGAGATCCCACCACAGGAACTACTATCTGTTTCAAAAATCCTGGCCCCTCTACAAATCATTGAATAACTCAATAAAAAAAATCGCTTAAAAAAAGTAAAAACATCTTGTCAATCTTCATTTCATTACGAATAAGTACAATATCATTTGATTGCGATGCGCCCGTAAGTTTCGATGCAAATTCGCAGTGAAGGTGAAAAAACGTGGTTTAAAGCACCTTTTATAACTTGGTCAACTTTCGACCATTGCATTTCGTGAAAAAATGCATGAATTTTTTGGCAAAAAATCGAGTAGTTAGCTTGAAGTTTTATTTATGAGTACGTTTTCGAAAAATTCAAAAATATTTATAACTTTGGCGTCGGCAGTAAATAAAAGCGAAGGATGCTAACTCAGCTCCTAATCAAGCTGGAATGTTCTACTGAGGCTTGAAATTTTTCAAAAAAATCAACAAATGCAATGGTAGGGTTTTTAATACAGTTAATTACACCAATAACACGCTATTGCATATTATTTTTTTCGGCTTTTTTTGGGGACTGGAGGCACAAAAGAAGCCGATGATACTATCTGCTGGTTCGAGGGTATCGATGTCCTGCTTGATTCTTCGCCTCATAAAGTGACCCTTTTTTTCTTCAACTTTCGTACATCTGGTGGCATGTGCCGCGTGGGTCAACCGCCTTTGACAATAGTGGACCGATACCCCTTCAACGTATCGATTTCAATTATGGTCGACTACCGTAGAAAAAAAACAGTAGTAGCATTTGATTTTGCTGATTTTTCCAGTGAGATTGACTATGATGACCAATCATGTTCTCTATCCCTGGAGGCTAGAATAGAGGAAATTTCGAGAAAAGTGCCTCAAGATCACCTTAACCCGGCAGAAAAAGCATTAGTGCAAGAATGGACAAAAAACGGGAACGACAGATTTTTAGCCACTGGAGACAGATTAACTACCACCACGTTAGTGAAACACCAAATACCTACTACTGACGAAATCCCTGTGTACATAAAACCCTATAGACAAGCTCAGAAACAGAAGGCACTTATTAGGGCAGGGGTTGAAGAGATGTTCAGAGATGATCTAATAATTCACTCTACTTCACCTTACAACACACCCATCCTAGTCGTGCCCAAAAAGCCTGACTTTTCAGGCGAAATAAAACATAGCATTGTTACTGATTTCCGAGCTTTAAACGAAAAAACTATTGGCGACGCCTACCCGCTCCCCAATATTACCGATATACTAGACCGGTTAGGGGGTGCCCAGTATTTCTCAGTACTCGATTTGGCTTCGGGATTTTGACAAATAGAAACTGATGAAAGTGACCAGCCTAAAACGGCTTTTTCAACACCTCAAGGGCATTATCAATATAAACGAATACCCATGGGTAGAAAAAACGCCCCCGCCACTTTCCAGCGTCTTATGGATCAAGTCCTTTCCGGAATGCAGTGTGGTGAGCTCTTCGTGTATCTTGATCATATAGTAATCTTCTCAAGGACATTAGAAGAGCACGATAAAACAGTAAACTGGAAAATAAAAGCTATCCGCTATCACCCCCGTCCAACAAATGTTAAGGCAGTTAGAGGATTTCTAGGCCTCGCTGGCTACTACCGAAGATTTATACATGGTTTTGCTAAAACTGCAAAACCATTGTTTAGTCTTCTAAGAAAGGACCAACCATTTAGTTGGGGACGTGAAGAGAATAAAAGTTTTCGGAAATTAAGGAAGAGGCTATGTCACCAGCCTATCCTGCGATACCCAAATTTCAGAAAAACTTTTCGACTCACTACGGACACGTCAGACGTTGCGTCAGGAGCAGTACTGACCCAGGAAACCGATGGAATTGATTTACCAGTGTCTTATTTTTCTAAGGTATTCCATGGTCGTGAAAAGAATTATAATAAAACCGAAAAAGAATGTTTGGCTGTAGTAGACGCCCTGGAAAATTTCCGTCCTTATTTGTATGGGCGTAAATTTATTTTATTCTGTGACCACGAGCCCATGCGATGGGTAAATTGAGCCAAATCTCCTACGGGAAGAGTCGGAAAGTGGTTGTGGAAACTGGGAGACTATGACTACCGATTTGAATGTAAGCCGGGAAAAATAAACCGATGGTTACCTACCCAATCTGAAAACCCGGCAGTGGATTCCTCTTCTAGTGCCTCTAGTGATGATGAGACTACGGATGATGAAGATAATTTCCCCGAAGCCCCTCCTCATATTAGGTCCCTAGGAATAAAAACACTCCCGATAAACACTCGTGAGTGGGTGACAAAGCAACTAGCCCGCGAGAAAATTAAACAAAGTTTGTCCTCAAGGAAATCCAGGCTCGCCTCTGCTCCAAGAAGTACACACAAAAAGAAAGGAAATACTGAAGTGACCGGAAAAGATTCCATAGTAGCTCCTACTTTTAGGTCCGAAGCTCTTTCCAGTGAGCCTGGTCCCAGCAAACCTGCAACCCAGAGGAAGGTATCTCTACCATCCTCTCTTGCGTCAATTGCTGTGAAAAAGCCAGGAAGACCCAAGGGTTCGAAGAATCGCATAACGCCCCCTCCTGAATCAACTGGGTTTAAACCTACCGATAGTCCCGTAGCCAGTCGATTAAGACCAAGGCAGACGTCAAGCCAATTAACCCCTGAATATTCGGATCTTGCCGAAGGTGACCCTACCTCGACAATAACTGAAACAGCGGATACAACTTCAGACACCAGCGATTCAGACCCGCCAGTACAGCGACAACGCTACAGTGTGCTGCCAAGTCTAAACATCCCTCCTGTCATGAATGAGTATAAAAGCCCACCTAAGGATAGAAAGGCTACAAACCCACCGGGACCCTCAGGTGACATAAAAGGGTGTGACCCCGCTGGAGTCACTAGATCCCTCGAATCACCTAATCCCAGAAATCCGGAAAGAATACTGGTTTACGTAAGTCCTCCGGCCGACAGCAGTGACACTGACACTGATGCAGGCATTTCAAATACAGTACCCTCTGATTTTTCGAAGGAATTACAAGATTCGTTCGCGCGGTTCGAGCTATCCCTTTAAGATCATCCGTCTATTAACGAACAGCAATCATTAAACTGGGACCCTGATTACATAGAATTGGTTGGTGAAACTAACAACGAATCGTCTTTAACTAATTCAGATGACCACAGGGCTGTTTTTGATGACGATACGGAACCAAAAATAGATCGCGTGATTCGAGAACTCAGAGAAATATCCGACCTAATTGAAGCGTGGGAAGAACAAGGTGTAGAAAAAAATTTACCTATGGACTACCCCGTCACTAGAGAACAGGATAAGGACCGAAGTCCTATCACCGAAATTGAAACCGGACAAAAAGTAAAAATTAACCCCGACATAGAATTTTCCGCACAGAACGTTTAAGAAGAGTCCGTACTCCCGCCGTTGCCTAAGCGTGGAATAACGATCGCTACTCCCATACCCAAGCATGGTCCGACAGCGCGTTCTACCCCTTACCCAGCAACAACTGTTGAGAAACCCTCCGTGATTATAGAGGAGACGGAAGACAGTGAATATGCAAGAAGCCCTACCCAAAAAAAGGAAAGAGAAACCTCATAGGCGTTTACCAACAACGGAAGCAAGTTATGTACATTCCATGGTTTCCCTATCTCCCACTCTAGAGTTCAAAGAAACCTCTCCCACTTTAAACTTAGAGATGCCCTATATCGTTGATCCCGATGAAGCTATTAATAATAACCAGGAATCTCAAGTTATTCCGAATTGGTCTACACGCTCTAGTGTGTTAAATATTTCTCGAGAAGCGTTGACCTACCGCAAGGATAATTATGTACATTTCCTGTCGGCCGACTGTGAGCTTGCAACATCGGTCACAAAGTTATTAATAGCCATTGGAAGAATAGACCTGTCAGAAATGCGTGATAAGAAACCACAAAAGGAACAAGTGCTGGCAACCCCTAAGGGAAAATACACCACGTATTCGATAATAGTTAAGGATAAGTATAACGACCCCCTTTCAATGACAGATTTCGAAACGGGGTTGAGAAACCTATTAGTATGTCTAGCAGCGGACAAAGAAAATAGTTTCAGAATTCCGCGGTACATTGATTTTTGCGATGAGTTGCCTAGAAGTTCCCTTACCGACGCTTTAACCAATGTTTTCAAGGATACAGGGATTAAGGTGACTGTCTGTCATGGAAAAATTGAGATCCCTCCGGAGGAAGATTGGCAGAAAATAATTGCCGAAGCCCATGATAGTCTACTTAGCGGACACAAAGGGGTCACAAAAACGTATAAAAGAGTCAGAGAGAGATTTACCTGGCCCCGACTAAGGGATGACGTAATGGCTTACATTCGAAAATGTTCTAACTGTGCTGAACAAATATCACCAGAGTGCTCTCCCGTGAGCCAATGATCATAACTGATACCCCGTTAGAACCATTCGATAAGGTCTCCCTTGATATGGTTGGACTTTTGCCTACCACCCCCGATGGGAACCGTCACATTTTAACCATGCAAGACAACATTAGCAAGTACTGTATATCAGTTGCAGTTCCTGACATTAAAAGCATTACCCTCGCGCATGCATTAGCAATGAATTTGATCTCTGTCTATGGTGCACTCCGGTGCGTCCTAACGGATCGAGGGACATCATTTGTCAGTAAAACTTTGCGGAAGTTATCAAAAATTTTCAAAATAAACCAAGTAACCACTTCGAGCTATAGGCTGCAAACCAACGGGGCATTAGAAAGAAGCCACGCCGTCCTAATGGAATATGTGCGGTTATATGCTAAACAATATGACGTTTGGGATAAGCTCCTCCCCTACGCTATGTTCGCCTACAATACTTCTGTACACGAAGCGACTAATTTTACACCCTACGAGTTGGTTTTTGGTAGAATAGCAAGAAAACCATCTTCTTTCCCGGATGATGCAAAATTAAAAACCTACGGATCATACCTTAGGGATTTGATCACGAGATTACAAGAAATTCATATTTTAGCGGCGGACAACTCGATTGAAAAAAATTAGCATCCAAAAATCAATATGATGAAAAAAGTAAAACCTTTAAATGCTATGATAGGCGATTGGGTGTGAATAAAAAAAGAAGTTCGCGAAGGGAAGTTGGATAAGTATAACGATGATCGTTATTATAAAATAATAGGTTTCTCAGAAGGAAATAATGTTAGGCTAGAAGCCGAAGATGGAACACGGTTATCAAAGCACGCAGAGAAGGTAAAACTCGTTTATTCCTGACTAGAAGGATCAGTGCGATACAATAGGAATGAGTTTTTAGTCGACGACGATGACTATGTACATATATACACTGATGGTTCTTGTTTACGAAATGGGAGAAACTCGGCGTCTGCCGGTATAGGAGTCTGGTTTGGCGATAGCCACCCTTTAAACATTTCAGCCCGTGCGATGGGTCGACAGACAAATAATTCCGCGGAAATTGAAGCTGTTGTAGTAGCAGCCAAACAGGCAATAAAAGCCAACATTAAGAAACTGAAAATCCATTCGGATTCTCAGTTTCTTATAAACGGATATACGCAGTGGCTCCCTAAATGGAGGTCTAAAAATTGGAGGACTTATGACAGGCGCCCGGTCGTATGTCAATATGAGTTTGAGCGACTGAGTAATGCTCTCCAATTGATAGAGGTCCATTGGTGCTACGAGCCCGCACACAGTGGATGTCATGGAAATGACATGGCTGATGAATTGGCCAGGAATTGTTCGTTATAACGGGAATAACTCTCCTGTTATAGTAAGGAAAATTTTCTTATATATTTTTCTTGTATCCTCAGATTGTGGAGATGTTTCGTGTTATCCTGTTAGTACTAGAAGGATGGGTTATTTTAGGCGAAAGTAGTTTCCCCCAGGAAAGAATGGATGCAATATCCATCACAACCTTTCCCAAGAACACCGGACACTATTATGAGAGACTTGCACCTGTTCAATACGTTGCCGGGATTTGGAGGGCTACTGTTTTCGTGGAAGTTGGCAAGTTCCAGAATCTCATCGGAAACTTTTCATCTAACCTGGAATCTTCATATCAGCATTGTTTGTCCTCTCTTAATGAAAACTGTCAAGGACTCCTAGGGTATAACAGATTACTAAAAAGGTTTATGTGAGCCCAGCAATTGCAGCGGGAGCTGAATGCTACCCTAGAAGAGTTAGCTCGTCACACTGATACGCACGCGCCTCAGAAGATACTCCCAAGCATCCATAGCCGACGAAGAACTGTTCCATCGTTCGGATTTATTGGAAAGATGGCTGGTCCTGCAATGGGAGTTCTGAACTACGAAGATGGCGAGCGCTATGACAACGCCATAGCAGAACTTAATGTTGCTCAGACTAATCTTTCAAAATTAGCAAGTGAGCAAACGCACCTCGTTCGCTCAGAGCTAAAAAACTACATCAAATTGCGGAGAATGAAGAAGTTAATATGAAGAATTTGGATAAGGAAATGACTTACACTGCAAACAAAATACTTACAGTCTATGAAAGCTTAGCTAAACAGAACTACACTCTGATAATGGAAAATACAGCAATCGCTCTGGAAGCAAATCTGGACATGACAGTCAGGTCTTTAGAACAACTTCTTTCCGTCTTACGGATGGCTCCAGAAGGAAGACTGCACTACTCATTGATTTCCTCTTCGCAGCTGACGACGATCGCTAGAGAAGCACAAGATCACCTCCCAGAATTTGAATTTCCGACTGCACTAGCAGAAGTAAATCTTCCAGACCTTTCTCACATATCTGCTGTCGCCATGCATATGCATAATGGCAAAATGCTGGTTACTTTGGATATTCCTCTGTTAGAGAGGAATAGATATCAACTGTATCGATTATATTTGGTACCCACCAAGCAAGGTATTTTACAAAACGGAACTGGACGAGCTTATGTAGTACCTACGAATAAATATTTAGCTATTAATGCAGATGCAAGAAATTATATTCATCTACAGAAAAACTATGGTGCAAGAATGTAGTCTCCTCAATAAAAGATATGTTTGTTATACTTCGCAACCTGTCTATGATGCTGTTCTTTACCCGCAGTGTGAAGTGGAACTTCTAAGGCACGCTTCTATTGAGATACTAAAACAATGTGACAATTCGTATTTCCTACAACTCTCAACATTTTTGGGTTGCTGTTCCTACTCTCGGAGGATGGCTATACTCACTATCGGCCCCAGAGGTTGCTACGCTCGTTTGTAAAGATGGATCAAGTAATAATATACAACTAGAAGGCACCGGATTGGTGCAGATAAAGCGAGGATGCGTATTAAGGACCGAAAGTGTGATATTGAGAGCTATCTTTATCTCTGAAGACTCTTATGAATATGTATATCAACCCTCAATAAACTTGGATGTATCAAATATATCGGAAATTCTGAAAACATGCCAATTAGATTATCAGAAAGTTCAGATGCTACCCTTACAGGATGCTGAACCAAAAACTACTTGGAAGGGCGGAGAAGCTGACATTTCACTTCTCAATCTAGAAAAACAATTAAACACATTAAGCCAACACCATGTGGACATGAAACAAAACAATGTCCTCACAAATAGCTCAATAGGAATCTCGACTGTGGTGGTGTTTGGAATTTTATTATATATAGCCGTCGTGGGTGTGGTGGGCCCACATTGGTAGTAAATATCCACCTAGAAACACTACTCGAATCGGGTAGTGAGACAATGAACTTTCGAGTTCGAACTGCTGATCAATGTATGTATATCCAGAAAAACTTTAACTACCATTGGACTCAAAATCTGCTGCTGTGCTCGCATATATCAAACGCACCGACCGACTGGCAACAAAACAGAGATTTTGTCGAAGATAATAAATCCCTACCTACGACCACGGGGCGGAAACGACTCACCGAGTTAGGTTTTTCACAAAGTACAAGTAGGAACCATTCCAAGAGCCCGCTGACATTTTTCATTAGGAAGGCCCCACGAAAACTTCCAAGCCCTACTCCTGTGCAAAGGAAAACTCTAGATATTCCTGGACCGTCAACGATGAATGCTACACCACCAACTAAGAATTTCGTATCTCAGGCAGGAGCACAAGGAAAAAGAGATGAAATCGGAATTAAAATATCACAAGATCATCGGAGTGTTCCGTGCCAAAATGTAAATGTGGCATAAGGAATCTTCGATTGTGAAAACGAACACTTTTGTTTTTATAATGCGTGGGAGTCATAAAGGGAAATTACATTCCATTAAAATATAAGTTTTAATAATGAAATAATTTGCAAATCTATATATATTTAAAATTCAGGAATTTTTAATTGTAACTCTTCAAAATTGTAAAACTTTGAATGGTTGATTTTTAAAATTGAATTAAATATTTCAAAACAAAAAGAGTAAAAAGGGAACGTTCAAAATTTCATACCTTTAAAATATAAAGTTTGAAAATTAAATCAATTTTTAATTTCAGCAGTTCAAAATTGAACTTTTTCAAAAAAAAAAAAAAAAAAAAAAAAAGATCGTCAAGGAACGACGATCTATAAAAGGGTGTGATTTGTTAGGTGCATTCTATGTTCTAACATTTCAAGTAATTTATATAAATAAGTAGATTAGAAAGTAGTAGTAGAAATTAGAGTGTAACCACGAAGACGCTAGCTTGTATGAGGCGCACGTGGTTACACACATGAGCACACGCACACGAGACGCTAAGATGTTGTGGCGCTCGTGCATTCACTTACACCATTTCACTTTACCAAAATACAAAACAAATTGAAGTTAGTAAAGCGAAGGAATTGGAAATATTAGGAAAAACTTGTAAAATACTACGGATAAAAAGGGAACCGTAAAATCAGATTTATAAAAAAAGGGGCGGAAAGAATTTCTTATTAACAAAATAAAACTGGTCTTTCTCGACTCAATAATATTTTCAAATTAGATGTCAATTTCAGCGCTACTTATTTTATTAAGTTGATGAAGCTACGGTTTAAAAAAAAACAAGAAATAAATCAAGATACAATTTTATTCAACATAAAAATCCAAGTAAATTAAATCGTACACTTGATTTATAAAAACGGAATACCTTACTAGAGACTATGGAGAAATCAAAATCATTGGAATGCGTAAGGCTGATGACCTTCTGCTAGTTTCTCAATATCCATAAGTCTTTAGAATAAATGCAACCGTAGTTGCAGAAATAAAAGTTCATCGACTCTAAATGAGTTAGCGGAGCTGAAATTTAATGGTCATCAAACTTTTGGAAGTAGTACCGCGGAGGAACACCAATTGAAAGTAAGATAATGTAATTCGGTAAAATAAGACCGACTGCTCGCCCATATGTGTTCTTCGGTCGAAAGCAGTGCTCTTCCCCCCGTGTAATTCCGAGGTTTCCTCTAAAAGCCAAATAATACTAAATTTATTCGCTAAGTTCACTTTTCCTCAGAAACATCACGAACGAATCCGTCTGGTCCGTCGTGATTGTTTTTTTTTGTCTGCCCCTAGTCTTTTGTTTAGTCCGGCGGTACTGACGTTAAATTCAAACAAAAACGCAAAATATCGGTAGGCGCGTGGGAGGTAAAAGTACTTGCCAAGGAGGCAACGAAAATTCCACGTGTAGGAAATCATCCAAAAATCTTCGGTTTTTATTGTCCCTTTTTATCCATGGATGATTTCTGAACAATATAAAAAGTGAAAAAAGACTTTTTACTTAAATTTTATATATATACAATTACTTTGTGCCTCTCTAAATGAGAGTAAATTTAATCGAAGTTTAAATCTCAAATTAGTATAAAAGGGTGTCGTGTTCAACAACAACGAGACCATCCAAGTCCACTGCAAGTCCGAGTACGGTAAAGTAAAGTGTCTTCCACACACATACACACACGCAACACATATTTCTCATTCATTCTGTAATACAAAAGCTTTTATTTGTGATCATATACTAGATTGTTATACCTTGAAATTATCTAAGTACACAATCTGTCATTTTATTGTTTTATCCAAAACAACACCCTTCACCAAAAACAATTGCGGGGTAAATCAGCAACAACATAGAAAAACTCTGAACCACAATTAATAATAATTTTCCCGAACGTAACAACCATTAACGAATATTCTTATCTTTGGCAACAATCAAATTAATCGAAAATTATTTTTCGAGGGCTTATAATAAATTACGAATTAGAAATAGGTTTCAGCTAATTTCGCTAATTTCTTTTTCTGAAAATTAGCCTTTTTGGAATCAGCTAAAGAAATTTTAGCAAACTGTAGCATTCTATTCTGCAAATATAAGTTAATAGTGTAGCCCAAAACTTCTTTCCCATGTTCTGCACAAGAAACGTAAGATTTGGGTTTAGACAAATCATTCAAGACTAAGTCAAAAACATGACTTTGCTTGCAATGCAGAGAAAACGATTTTTCGATTGATTTGATAAAATCAAAGAGTTTAAAATTCGGGTGATGAAGATTGTGATTTTGATCTAAAGTGATTAATTTTGCCACTGGATGATTAGTTTTGGTTTGACCCACACTTTCGTCATTTGCAGAATAAAATAGTACGGATTTGCAGTCAACGCAGTTTCTCTTTTTTAATTTTTGACAGATTTGACCTGTAATGCAAGAAATTAAACAATGATTGTGTAAATGGCCCGGAGAAGTTTTCTACTAGTGTTTTTATGTTTGTTTATCGCATTAATGATGCCGATCAGTATCAGGCGCGGATCCAGAGGGGTGGCCACGGCGGCTTGCCCCCCCCCCCCAAAAAAAAAGCCCAGACTCAAATTTTTCAAATAAGATATTTGAAGTTTACTATCCCAGCAAAAATAAAATAATTCGGGAGGATTTCGGCGAATTAACATGTTTAAATTCGCCCGAATTCTGCTTTCTGATTCGTTGAAACGAACCGAGCCAGCGCGAATTTAATGCGTGTCAATTTGCCTTAATTCGTGGTGAAGGTCATTTCGGAAAAAATTAATAAAAATTGCACGCCTCGAGTCTCGAACCAGCGATACCAAGTTTATAAGTCCAGAGGACAACACTGAGCTACAGGAATCATCAATATATATTTACAACAGATCCTATATGCCCCTGCGCGTTAAATATACCTTAAGAATTCGATTGAATAGGGCAGTTTTTAACTGTATTCGCGCTGGCGAATTCTGGCCAATTGGAGCTTGAATTAAAATCTCGCGGATTATAATGAATTGGCCGACACAGAAATTAATTCTTGTTGACACTTTCAAATGAATAAGGTCCCCTAAAATATTTTCGCTGAATTCAGACGAATAGGATATTTGAAGACTATATTACTCTTCACGAATTCACACACATAAAAAGCAAGAAAATTTCCATCATAATTACTGAGACCAAGGTCACGACTACTGAGATGTTTACCTTAACTGCATAAATTAAAGAATGGAAAGATTAGTTTAATTAAAAAAAAAACTAAAACGTAAAGTATAAAAATACCTTTAAAAAGAAGTCAAAAACTTCGGAGAAAGCTTACTATTTTGAAATTTATCAGTATTTTAAAAAACATTCAAATGTGTTTACTGTATTGAATAGCAATCTCACAGAAAAAATCAAGCGTTTTTTTTATATTTTTTTTTATAGGTAGGCCGGGATTCGGCAGATGGGCACATATTAACTCCTATCTAATACACCACTGCTGAAGGCTGGTAACCTTCTCAGTTCAAATCACCAACCAATTGAGACTCTCGGTTTCCTTTCTCTGTCCTCACCCCCCCCCCCCCATCACAGTAACAGAAGTTTTGGTGGGACTGACGTTACAACTAGAATCTCCACCGTACGACGAATAATCACTTAACTTGAACATGATTTCGACTCGCAAAACAAATCTCTCGCATAAAGGTGACAGTTGGGTGTACAATCTGAACATGAATAATACAAACAATAAAGTAGCCTCGGAATTGACTGAAACTTTGATTGACGAAATGCATACACACGGAAACGTAAAGATCGAGTTTCAGGCGATGAATGGAGACTGGGTGTTTGGAATGCTAGAGGAGTGAATGATCTTAAATTAAGAGAACTACGTGAAACTATGCATGCAAGGAAACTAGATATTTTATGTGTACCTGAAATGAAGAAAAAGGGTTGCGAAAGTAGAAACATAGAAAATGGGGTTTTGAAAGGCGGTTTTTCAAATATGGTCAGAAGTAGGCAGTGAATCACATGGTAGTCAGGGGGTCGGTTTAATTATGAATGAAAATTGCAAAACAACATCTCAAAGATCATGGTTTTGTATCTCCCAGATTGTTGTGGGCTAGAATGAACGTAGGAATCAGAAGATTATTCATCATAGCGTGCTACGCCCCAGTTGATAGTGACCCAAGAGAAGTCAAAGATGCCTTATGGGACACTTTAAATGATACAATAAGTATTTGCGATCAAGGTGAAAGAATAATTCTGCTAGGTGATATGAACGGATGGGTCGGTGTCCAACGTCAGGATACAGATACAGAAACGGTGCTAGGTAAATTTGCGGACCCAACAAGAAAAAATTATAACGGGGAAAAATTAGTTAGCTTATGCTTAGAAAAGGGCCTATTTATTACAAATACTTGGTTTAGACATAAAATGATCAACATGTACACCTGGCGAAAAGGAAATAGCCACAGTATAATTGACTTTGTTATTGCGGATGAAAGACTAAGAGAACTAGTTAAAGATACAAGAGTCATGAGGGGTTCCGAATGCAATACTGATCATTACCGCTTAGCCTCCAAAATAAATTTAGGGCGGGGATGGAGAAGAAAGAGAACCAAAAAAAACAAAACAAACGCGAATAAAGATTGAAAATTTACAGAAACCGGAAGTGCGAATAGACTTTCAAAATCGGTTAAACGAACGTATAGATGAGACAATTTTGAAGGGGTTATTAAACAATAAAGATATAGAGGGCATGTGGACTTTGCTACGGGATATCATCGTTAAAACTGCGACCGAAGTATGTGGTACGGCGGTTGTAGGAAGAAAATCTGGTGATGCATGGTGGAATGATGAAATCGAGGCAGCCAAAAAGAAAAGAGAGAAGCGCACGAAAGAACATTGCACATTGCAGGCCTTAGCGATGAGAAGAGAAATAGACTTGAAAATGATTACAGAAACAAAAAGAGGAAAGTTAAACGACTAGTCAAAGAGAGTAAAGAGAAAATCAGAACAGAAGAAGAGAGGAAAACAAAACAGCTTTGAAGGAACTATGAAACTATTATATAAACAGTTGAAGGAAAGTAAAAGTACAGAGTTTGCCAGCATGAGAAACAGCAAAGGTGAAATGCTATATGATATAGACGGGATAGTAGGCGCTTTGAAATACTCTTTTAAAGAATTATTACGAGGTGAAGATATAGGGCAACAGAACTGCGACATAGAACATGATGCATTAGAAAACCCAATTGAAAAAGTCTGTGTCACTGAGGTCAGAGACATAATAAAGAACTTGAAAAACGGTAAAGCTGCTGGTGTGGACAGTATTAGCGCTGAAATGCTTAAATACGGTGGCGATTACATACCTCACAGGTTGTGCGAATTGATAAATTTATGTATCGAGACGGGAGAAGTCCCAGACGATTGGAGAAAAGCGATTATCGTACCAATATACAAAAGAAAGGGAGACAAAAGCATCTGCAGCAATTACAGAGGTATCAGTCTACTAAGTACCGTAAGTAAAATATACTCAAAAATACTTATTCCTAGGGTAATGGAAATCACAGAAGAAAAAATATGGGAAGTCCAAAGTGGATTTATGCCAGGAAGATCATGTACAGATCAGATATTTAGCCTAAGACAGATCACAGAAAAAAGCTTGAGAGTAGGAAAGAAAGTTTTCTGTGCATTTATTGACCTAGAAAAAGCATTTGACAAGGTAAATAGAAGTAAACTTTGGGAAGTCCTTAAAGAGTACGGAGTAAATTGAGGGCTCCTGCAAGCAATAAAATCAATATATACAGGTAGTAAAGCGAGTGTAAGAGTAAATGGGAAACTGAGTGACTGGTTCGATATTATGCAAGGCGTGAAAGAAGGATGCGTTATGTCCTCATGGCTATTTATCATATTTATGTATAAGTGTCTAAGAATGGCCCTCTTCGACGAAGAAGGTGTAGATCTCGAAACAGTCAAGGTACGTGGGTTAGCTTTCGCAGACGACAAGATTGTTATGGCAGAATCAATCGAGGACTTGCAAAGAATGTTGAATAAACTTAATACAAGCATGAAGAACATGGATCTCAAAATTAACGTAAATAAAACAAAAATCATGGTGTTTGAGGGAAAAAGTGAGAAAAGAATATGCAACATTGTCCTAAATGATGAGGGATTAGAACAAGTTGACAAGCACGTATATCTAGGTAGTTTATTCACCAGCGACGGAAAAATAGATGGGGAGTTAGATAGGCGCATAAATAAGGGTAAGCAGGTTTTCGGTAGAACAGGGTCCATTCTAAGAAATAAAAACATATCAAAAAAAGCTAAAATGGCCATACATAATTCTATATTTGTACCGACTGTACTATACGGTAGCGAGACATGGACCTGTAAAGAAAAGGACAGGAGTAAAATTAACGCGATCGGCATGAAACCTCTGCGCATAATATGCGGGAAAACACTGATGAACAAAGTCCGAAACGAGACAATCCTCAAAGAATGTGGTGCAAAAGAGACAATAGTTGACACATGGGAAAGAAATCAGTTAAGATGGTTTGGTCATCTTGAAAGAATGAAAGATGAACGACTAACTAACAAGTGTATAAAGGTAAAGTTAATGGCAGAATGCCCATAGGTAGACCACCGAAAGAATGGTTAGAATCTGTAAATGAGACATTAATCCGAAGAGACATAAGAAGCCATAGAAATACAAGAGCTTGCATGAAAAAATGCAGGGACGTGAAGGAAGCTAGAGTAGTATGCCAGGACAGAAAAGTGTGACGACAAATAGTTTGTAAACAGAGTGACAATAGAATGAATGACGCCTAAAACAGAGACCTTGGATACTAATGGGCCCAAATGGGGAACCATACATAACAATTTTGTAAGGCTCTTCACTTGGGGTGATCGCTAGAGAGATTGATCAGCAACCTGGGTCGGAGCAGTGTTGCGGAATAAACGTGTCATTTAAGTAAATAACACGAGAATTCCAGATCAATCTAAAATATATATATCTAACACCTATATACCTATCTACCTTATACCTATATACCTACCTACTTTATACCTATATACCTATTTAACCCCTACCTATCTACTCTATACCTATATACGCATATACACACTACTATTTTCCAACCCAGCAAGTCACGCCTACCCCGAAAGGGAAATGGCTTAATGGTATAATAATAAAAATCTGCCCGCCGCGCGGGCACATTCTCATCGCGCGCTTTGCGCGCGGCTCGCTTCGCTCGCAAGTTTGAGCGCGCCTGGGGCGCTCGAATGTTAGATCTCGCGCTTCGCGCTCGATCATATATTTATCTCGCGCTTCGCGCTCGATTATGTATTCACCTCGCGCTACGCGCTCGGGCGTATTTACATCGCGCTTTACACTCGGCTCCTCTAGATTTTTGAACTTCGTGTTCGACTTCGATGAAAAGAAAAAGTTTGTTTGCAAATATTATAAAGTTATCAAAACCTCTACATATTAATTGATTGTTACATTTTTTTTTATTTTAGACTGAAAAGGAACTTTATTTACTCAAGGTAGTATCGACCTTAAGGAACACATTCTCATACAGTCACTCGCGCTTCGCGCTCGATATTTGATTCGAAAATCATTTGAACCTTGCGTTCCACGCTCGGTTCTGTGCACCGTATGATAGAAACAAAAAAGTTTGAGCGCACTTACGGCGCGCGATTTGGTAAATACACTGAGCGCGCACTTTATGCTTCGTTTTATATGTTCTTCATATACAAATTACTAAATTTGTATTTGATTTCAAATGAAAAGTAATGATATAATTTAGGCGACAAATTTTATTAGTTAACATTTTATTTTAGCTTGTGCCGTTTATCTAAAAAGTTAATTTTTTTTCATTTTGAATATATTCTTACCACAAAAATTGATTACGGGTTTGTAAGTCTTTTTTGAATGCACAATTTGTGTTCATTTATATGTTTTCGTACCTTGCATTGTTTTTTCAAAAATTTGATTTTTTCACTGTCAATTTTATTTTCACGAATAAAACAAGAACCACGCATCCTATCGAAACATGAGTCACAACAAATTTGTACCTCTTCCTTGGATGAACAAATTTGGTTTCGGTCATTTTTTCGTTGCTGGTAATATTCGTCTGAAAATTTGATTTTTCTATTTTCAATGCTGTTTTTTACGAATAAAACAAAAACTACGCGTCATATCAAAAAGTGAACAATAAGAAATTTGTAGATCTTTTTTAGGTGCACAATTTTTGTGAGATGATCTTTTCTCGTATCTTACATAGTTTGACAGCAAAATGGCTTTCTTGATTTTTCATTAATTTTTTGTGCGATCAAAATTTGAATTTTTTATTTTTCAAAAAATTCAAAAAGTTGTTATGAAAATATTATAGGGTGTTCAGGAATCAACGTTTTTCTCCTCTTGACTTTTTTTCATATCGTGCGTTTTTCGGCTTAAAATGTTCATTTTCGTTTGTTTTTTGGAATTTTGAAAATGCTATAACTCCAGTAATTTTTTTTTTATCACGAAAAGTCATAAGAATATTTTGTTCGTCATTTTGCGTACTACTAATAACCGTACATAGAATTTTCAAATCTTAAAAAAAAGTGGTCTCAAAAATTTTCAAAATGTGCTCACTTTTTGGATTTTCATCCAAAATAGCTGGTTAACGAACTCGTTCTCTATTTTTCGGCCATAAAAAAGTGTGCCAAAGCTCAATCAAATCTGATCATTTTTTCGAAAGTTATCGTGGCTACAGACAGACAGACAGACAGACAGACTACAGACAGACAGATACCTTCGTAAAAATCGTTTTTTCTAGCTCAGGGGGTCTCAAAACGTGGAGATTTGATGAAAACCGACTATGTCAAACTTTACATAAAACCAATACCTTCTCATTAGAATGAGAATGTAAAAATTCAGAATCTGAATTCCCATTAATACGTGAATTTTCCTTCATCGAAAGTTTCATCAAAGAGTAGAAAAAAAAAGTAAAACCTATTCCTTTTAATCGTCTTGAAAAAATTTAATGGAAGTGTATTGGGAGGAATTAAAAAATGGAGGAATGCAAAAGAAAGAATAGAAAGAAAGAGAATAATGTCACTGTGAAGACGCAAAAGCTAGTCTTTTTAATCCACTCAGAAAAATTTAATGGAAGCGTATTGGAAGGAATTAAAAAGTGAAGAAATGTCACAGAAAGAATAGAAAGGAATAGAATAATGTTACTTTTAAGGCGAAACTGTGAATTGAAATAAATGCATTTTTTAAAATAAATAAGTATTGTATTTGGGTAAATTATTTGAACATTTTTTTATTAATCTATCGAAAAGAAACATATTTTGAATGATTTCATATGAAATCTGTCTTGAAACACGCACTTCTGCTGTGCAAATTTGCATGGATTGCACAGCCACACAAAAAAAGTATACGGAGTCAAAAAAACGATCTATATAACATTGTAGTAATATTGGTCCAGCATAGTCGAAATCCAAATTTTTTTAGTTTTCTGCATACCATTTTTTTTTTTTTTACTTTGAATTTTTGGTTTAGGTTAAATTTTTTCAACTTGACTGCTAAACATCTGAAATCGTTTTTAGGGTTTAGGAGAGGAGAGGAGAGATGAGATGTTTAGTGGCCAACTTGAAAAAATTTAACCTAAACCATACATTCAAAGTCAAATACAGAAAACGGTATAGATAAAGGATGAAAAGTTAAGACAATATAAAATATTATTATTAAAATCACTCCACCGTTATGGTAGACAAAAAAATTGAAATTTCCAAACTTATATTCTACAAAAACGAATAGAAACTATGCAATTGCAGATATTTTGTGGACAGATTAGAAGGAATTAAAATAATCGAAAATGAAGCATGTCAGAATGAAATTAAAAATAACCATGACAAAAAAATAGAAATTTCCAAACTTATGTTGGACACGGAGGAATAGAAACCATGTAAGCGCACACATTTTGTGGAGGGATTAGAAAGAATTAAATTAATCGAAAATACAGCATGTAAGTATGGAATTAAAAATAACCATGAGAGGTGTGTCTACTGCTCGCATTAAGAGGAATTAAAAAAATGAAAAATATGTTCGCCTGCATTGAACAAAACACAAGGGGCAATCGTTAAGGAAATACAAAAGAATTGGTTTCGGATGTATTGTATTGTGTGCGGGGTTCTTTATTCATTTTCATAATTATATCATTTTACGCAATTTTAAGTTAGAAACATTAAAAATTGAGAAATTATTTATACATCAAATTTTTTTTGAAATCTTCTAAAAAATTCTCTTAAAACTATATTATTTTACTAAAAAATCAATTTTTTCAAAATTTATAACTGTTCAATTTTTATTTATTCATCAAAATTTGCGTTCGTTTTGAAATATTCTTAAATATTCTATTAAAATTAATTTTTCAAAATAAAAATCATTCGAAACTTTCCCAGGAATCTTAAGACAATATTTGTATTATCTTAAAACCCTTCAAAATCCTTAAAAGCTTACAAATTTTATTTAAAAACTTCTAAATATCTCCTCAACTTACTCGAATTGTTTCTATACGAATACATTTTTATTTGTTATTTACACATCAATATCCAACATTTTCACTTGCGAATAAAATTTTTTTAATTAGAACAATTAAAATTAACATTGTAACATTTAGCTCTCCGAAATTTTAACGATTCAAGGCTTTCTGTTTCAAACAATTCAGTTTTAAATTGTTTAGTTTTGAATATTTCATTTATAATTGTTCATTTAAAATAAACAGTCAAATTTAACTCGTTAAAAATGGTATATTTTAGACTAAAACAACAGATAGTTTATAAAGCTTCAATCGGAAGTTTACATTTGATTAACTACTAAGGCTTTCGAATTGAAACAATTCAATTTTTAACGTGAAAATCTGTCAATTGTTTAATTTTATCAGATTCAGAATCGCCCTATAAAGCATTTTAACATTCTTTTAATTGAAAATGCACCCTTAAAAATGAAGATGTAAAATGGAAAATTTTGATCGTAAAAGATTTTAGAATTGAATAAATGAATGATTTCATAATTGAAAAAGTTAACAACTCAACTTAGCATTTAAAAAAAAGTTGAAATGAAACTTATTTTAAATTTCATTATATATCTTGTGACATGAAATTTGTGATATTTCAAGTAATTGGATAGATTTTTCTTTGAAAAACTTGTAAAAATACCGGTCAAAAAATAAATTCACTGTCATTTCCCGCTCTCAAAAAATTCCGATCATCTCCTGGTTTCCCGGTCCAGCCGCCACCCTTTATGATATTTCAGAATATAATTATCCTTCTCGAATAATTAATACCTATTTCGTGCTTGGTAGCTTAACAGTTTTTCTTCAAAGAAACAATTAAAATAATATATAGTTCAATAATTCTAACATTGAAGTCTTTTAATTAACACAGTAAAAACTCTGGGATAAATTTTGTTGCACCTAATTTTAAGATGGGGTTCCATCTCGCTCGGAGTTGGGGTACGAAACTATCGCCTATTGTTTTTGCCGCAAAACTGTAAAAATAATTGACAGCAGGTGACGTTTCGTACCCCAAGTACGAGGGACACCATACCTTTTGTAGTGGTAGGGGAGCGGCGGCGAATGAGGCGCACATAAAGGAAAATGCACGATTAAAATTCAAATATCAAGTAGAATATTGTAATCAAATTTATTTTGTTTAGGCCAATATCTTACCAATCCTATATGCATGGAGATAATTTAATTGAAGTTTGGTAATGTGGCACGTTTCGATTTCAATTCATAATTATTGAATAAAAAACCAATTATGAAGAAAAATTAGTAAAATTTAATAAAAATAAGATAAATATATTCGCGTTTAAGGCCATGTAACGAGAGGGTCACGTGACCAAGCTATAGACCTCAATTTTGCGATGTAAACTTACGTCCAAAAGAAATAAGATATCGCGCTCAAAGTTTGGGAAATGAAAGAGGAGACAATAAAGTTCACGGCTCTGGTCTTTTTCGGTGGAAATTTTGAAAAAAAATTTTCCGAATAAAATAAAACTGGGAGCTACATCGATAATTTCCCATGTAAACTTACGTCCACACGGAATGAGATATCGTTCTGAAAATTTAGCACGCTAAGTAGAAGCCTCAAAGGAAGGCGGCCCTGGTCCAAAATATTTATAATTATGAAAAAAGTTTTTTTTTTTAATTACTAATTTGGAGCAATACCGACCGTGCTACAGAACACTCCAAGAAATTTTCAATTTTGTCAATGGGCTAAATATGAGGTTTGTATTGATCAAAATGGGGCAAAACAACAAAAATTGGTCACAAACATTGTACAACCGTACAAAAATAGTGCGAAAACTAATGTTTGCACTTGAAATGTAAATAAACAAATTTATATCTTCAGTTACTGCGTGTTTGACATACGTATCCGCTGTCTCAGAGCAGCACTATCGCAGCGAGCAGACAACTTCGTACGTCCACGGGTCTGTGGGTAAAACAGTTTGCATGATACTTTTCTTTGTAAACTTACGTCCAAAAGAAATAAGATATCGTACTCAAAGTTTGGGAAATAAAAGAGGAGACGATAAAGTTCACGGCTCTGGTCTTTTTCGGTGGAAATTTTGAAAAAAAAAATTCCGAATAAAATAAAACTGGAAGCTATATTGATAATTTCCCATGTCAACTTACGTCCACACGGAATGAGATATCGTTCTGAAAATTTAGCACGCTAAGTAGAAGGCTCAAAGGAAGGCGGCTCTGGTCCAAAATATTTAGAATTATGAAAAAAGTTTTTTTTTTTTAATTACTAATTTGGAGCAATACCGACCGCGCTGCAGAACACTCCAAGAAATTTTCAATTTTGTCAATGGGCTAGATATGCGGTTTATAATATATTAATCAAAATGGGGCAAAACAACAAAAATTGGTCACAAACATTGTACAACTGTACACAAATAGTGCGAACACTAATGTTTGCACTTGAAATGCAAATAAACAAATTTATATTTTTAGTTACTGCGCGGAAACACTATTGGTCGAATTGTAAAGTCATCGAGCAAGCAAAAATAGAGGAGCGGTCTAGGTTTTAAGCTACAGAGTCTGCCCTCATGCGTTCGCGTCTTCTGACTTTTTTGAAATTTTTTCCGTTTCTTATCCTTTCTTTCACAATAGTTTTACCGTAAATATAAAAACATATTATAAAAAGAATGATGAATATTTTTAAAAATTTAATTCAAGATTAGAAAAATCATTAATTTTGCCAGAAATTTTTTTATCTATATAAGTTGATGTTTGCAGCAGAGTATATATACGTAATAAATAATTTTAAAACAATAAACATTATTATTTTGCAATTTCTCTATACTTTTATAAGGCAAAAATAAATTTTAAAAAATTATATGCATGAAAAATAAATTTAAAGTACCTAAAAATATAAAAGCGGAAGTTGGGTTACAAGTATTGAGATTCAAAATGAAGAATGCATAGTTTTGATAATTAAATACGGCACAAACATGTAATGTAAATGTTCAAACTTGCGCTTATATATTTTTTGGTACTAATAATTCCTTTGTCATGCATATAATTTTTTACATTCTCATCATAATGAGAAGGCATTGGTTTTATGTAAAGTTTGACTTAGTCGGTTTTCATCAAATCTCCACGTTTTGAGACCCCCTGAGTCAGAAAAAACGATTTTTACGAAGGTGTCTGTCTGTCTCTCATATCATACACATTCTCTCAGAAATTTATTATCGAGTGTCAATGGAATTGCTCCAGCGATTATTATTGATAATAATAGTTGCATTTTCAGTATATAGATAATTTTCCAAAAAGAAAAACGAAGTTTCAACAAAACATTTAATTTTTGAATGAAAACAATGAACTTTTAATAAAAATATGGATTTTTAATCAAATTATTGTCTACCAAAAAGACAAATTTTTAATTTTTTTAAATTTTCTTGCAACCAACAACAAATAACTTAAAAAAAAAGTTAAATTCTTAGCCAGAAATGGTATATTTAAAAAAATAACTTTTGAAACAAATTTGTTTCAAACAAAATCGGTAAATTTTCAACTATTTTCAAACAAGGAGAATAATAGTCTACCAAAAAAGACGAATTTTCACGATAATACTTTGCATTTCAACTAAAAAATATGAATTTTCAACCAAACATGAAATAGTTTAATTTTCAGTTTAGCGAAAGAAACGAATTTCCAATTTAAAAAGATGAATTTTCGAAAAAAGGAAGTTAAATATTATTCAGTTCAGAAAATAATTTTCAACAAAATCGGTAATTTTTCGAGAAAATCGCTAATTTTTCAACTATTTTTAAAACTTTTGATGTTGAACCAAAAAAAAAAGATAATAAAATAGTTGAATTTTAAACAACAACAAAAATTAATTTTCAACCGAAAAAAATGAATTTTCAAACAAGAATAATAATATTCTACCAAAAAAGACGAATTTTCACAAAATTATATCTATTTTCAACTACATAGTACAATTTTCAACTAAAAAATATAAATTTTCAACCAAAAATGAAATAGCTTCATTTGCAGTTTAACGAAAGGAAAGATGAATTAGAAAAAAGGGAAGTTAAATATTATGCAGTAATAAAAATCATTTTCATTACAAAAAAAAAATAATTTTCAACAAAATCGGTAATTTTTCAAGAAAATCGCTAATTTTCAACTATTTTTAAACCGTTTAAACCAAAAAAATGAGAATCAATACAATAGTTGCATTTTAAACAAAAAATAATAATTTTCAACCGAAAAGATGAATTTTCAATTAAAAAAAAAAAACATTTTTCAACTGAAAAAATATCAACAGAGAAAGATGAAGTTTCAAGCAAAAGAAAAAAATATTTAAATTTTCAGCCAAAGAAATGATTTTTCAACGCAAAGGCGAATTTTTAACCAAAAAGATTGAATTTCAAGGAAAAGAAAAACAAATTTAAAAAATCATTTTCAACCCAAAAGATCAATTCCTAAACAAAACGATTAATTTTCAACGAAAAGAGAATATTAAACCAATAAAATCTAAGTTTTAAATAAAAAATTAAATGATTAATTTTTTATTCAATATATTTTCAACAACAAGAAAACACTATTTTTCATCAAAATTTAAAAATTTTCAACTACAGAAGTGAATCTTCAAACGCTACCTGGGACGTTTAAGAGGGCTGTGTACATGGGCATTCGGAGGCATGTCGCATTTCAGCATTTTCTCCGAAAGTATTGTGAAAAATATGACTTATGTGGTATGCCTGGATTAGCAAAAGAATAAAGTATGTCAATCTGTAGTCAAATTTGAATAAATATTTATTATATTAAAAATATGATTGCTCAAAGTTACCCTACTTTTGAAGGCTGATTTCTCGGCTTGTAATAATTATTTCGAAATTTTAACAACGGATAAACATAGATCAATTGTTTCTGAAACAAGTAATATATATAAAGAAAATATTGGTTTGAAATAAATATTAAAATACATGCGAAAAGAAACAGCATTTTTGGGTAAAATTTAAGGCAAGGAACTACCGATCCTGGCGGCCAAATATTGAGGAGACATTTAGGCACGCCCACGCTATTGTACTCACTACAATGCATACCCTTTACCTCACCCCGGCAGGTTGTAGGGCCTGCGCTAACTGTAATTCACATCTGGCACCACTCTCAGGAAAATCTTTTCAGATTCATTTCTGACTTTTCTCTTTAGCCACCAAAGAAATGTACGAAATGTTAAAGTTCCCAAAAA
>CAKNYM010053256.1:821931-854087 GCA_932195095.1 Andricus curvator | reverse complement strand
CCCCCCCCCCCCCCCCACACGAGGTTTAGGAAAGGTGTTTGGACTTGACCTACACTATTTCTGTGACCAGTCACAGGGGTGTCTTCCCGCCCCCCACAAGATGTTGGAAAGGGGTAGGGATGTGACCTACAATATTTCTGTCACCAGTCACAGGGGTGCCTCCCCCCCATAAGACGTTGGAAAGGGGTAGGGGTTTGACCAACATTACTTCTGTAACCAATCACAGGGGTGCCTTCCCGCCCCCCCACGAGACGTTAGAAAGGGGTAGGAATGTGACCTGCAATATTTCTGTGACCAGTCACAGGGGTGCCTCCCCTCATAAGACGTTGGAAAGGGGTAGGGGTTTGACCAACATTATTTATGTAACCAATTACTGGGGTGCCTTCCCGCCCCCCACGAGACGTTAGAAAGGGGTAGGAATGTGACCCAAAATATTTCTGTGGCCAGTTACAGGGGTGCCTCCCCCCCCCCCATAAGACGTTGGAAAGGGGTTTCTGTAAGCAATCACTGTCTTAAGAAAATTCTTTTTTTTAACCTTGTCAGACCTTCTCAACCGTTCTAATCTTTAAAAACTATTTAGATTTTTTCGGATTTTTAAAAATTCTGCTAAATAAAAAGAAATGTCTTTAAATCTTTTAGATTCTTCCTTGACAATTTTTGAAATCTTTAGAATGTTTTGAAATCCTCTTAAATAATCTCTTAAAATTAATTTTTCCAAATAAAAAGTTATTTTAATTGTTCCTAGGAACCTAATTTTTTCCCCCATTTTCGTGAAATCTTACAAAATTCTTAGACAATCTTTACAAATTTTAATTATTTTTTAATCATTTCAAATCTTCTGAATATCTTTTAATCTTACTCAATTTTTTTCTAAAATTACGTAATATGGCAAAATTGCAAAATTTTGCTTTGAAATCTTGTATACAGTCTTTTTACAAATTTTAGGAAATAACAAAAGAAAATTTGTAATTTTTTTCTCAGTTTTCTCTTAGAATTCATTAAAAGACAATCATTTTAAATTTTCCCATGAATCTTAAGAATAGTTTTTTCATTCTCTTGACACCCTACAAAATTTAGTTTACCTAAAAAATTTTTAAATCCTGAAAAATTAAAAAAATGGTTTCAAAGTCTTCCATATTCTTTTTCGACACATTTTGATATCTTCAAAACTTAAAATTATTCGTTTAAAATAAAACCTGAATCATTAAAACTTTTTCCAGAAATCTTGAGAAAAATTTGATCTCCTCAAATCTTTCATAATTATTAAAACGCATTTAATTATTTTCGACTTTTTCAGTAAAGTTTTTGCCCATAATTTAATTTTTCTTATCTTTTTGAAAATGTAAGAAACTTTACAAATTATAGTGTAGTAGCGAAATGTTGGGAACAGAATCTTTTCCCATTATAAAACAATCATTTACAATTCAAAGTTTCTCTTCTATCAATAATGTTTAGAAAATAAGAAACATTTAGAAATAAATTTTATGATGAACTGAAATTATTTATTTAGAAATTTTGATATACAAAGTTGAAAGTGCAGAAAATTCATAAATTAAGAATGTTACGTAAACGGGGAAAAAAACCCCCCCCCCCCCACATGACAGACCGTAACGAAACAGGAACCCCTTCCCCCCCTTTTCAATGATACGTAATATGTGAACGCTCCCTTATGTTCAAATTTCACACACAATTCAAAGGAACAAAAAGAAAGATCGAGTTCGTTAACCAGCATTTTTCTACCAATGGTTCTGGTTTCAACGGTTTCAACCATAAAAAAGTAATCAAAAATTCAATTTCGCGGTCACACTATGCAACATACGAAAAAAGATCAATCAACAAAAACTATGCACCAAAAAAAGAGCCGTAAATTTGTGACAAATCACTTTTTGATAGGATGCGTAGTTTTTATTTTAATCGTAAAAGTAACATAAAAAATAAAGAAAATTTTTTTTTAAAAAACGACACAAGCTATGGAAAAAAAATGAACAGAAAAAAGTTTGTTCACCCAAAAAAGGGCTACAAATTTTTTATAAATTAGATGTTTAAAAAATGCACAGTATTGAAATTAAATTGAAACTTAATATATGTTGACCTGCTTACATGCAATTGAGTTAATACAATCATTGAATCATTTTCTTATTGCTATAATTGACCATTACTAAAATTTGTTCTCTCTAAAGGCTTGAATTCTCTCAAAATTCTGTATAAAATGAGCCCAGGATGCATTTGGAAAAATTTGAAAACATCATATCTGTAGGCAAATAAAAATAAAAATTGAATAAATATATATTTTAAGGAACTTTTATATAAACTTTATGGTTATATGTTTCATATATTTACAAATCAGAAAAATAGGTTTAACATTAGCCCAAGAACATTAACAAATATTGATTATTACGGAAGTTGTTGAAAATTCAAGGAAACATTGAAATTTACACTATTTTTGCAATGTCTACTTAAAAGATAGACAAATTGGCTACATCCTGGGCTCATTTTATACAGAATTTTGAGAGCATTCAACCCTTGAGAGAGAAAAATTTTTAGCTCTGATTTAAATTAAATTGAATTCAAATTCAGAGAACTTTATCAGTCATCAAAAAAGAGGTGGTCGTAAACTTCTGCAATGTAGTGTATTTTCGAACAAAGTCATATGTTGCTAATTTCCAATTTTTTAACTTCAATTAGATTTGGAAGCTGTAAATGATATCATCTTTATACTGTGTGTGATACTAATTACAATTTCCCTCCACTGATGCCCCTTCAGCCGCGCAGGCCCATTGAGAACATTAGTTCCGCATTTGGTCGGTGCGCAGCGCTAGTGCTATCCTTTCTCGCAACTGAGATTAATCGCCAAGGATATAAGAATGCTTCAACGTCGAGTCTCGAATTAATTTGCAAGGCGGCCATGCCTTTTTGATGTTCGAGACGTTAATTAACGTTTTTCGGACTTAACGAAAATAAATACATTTTTTTTTCGTAGCGTCATGCTCTTGAGTGAGGAATGTTGAGGAATTGTTAAGAAAATTTAATCATTCTTCACTAATGTTTCAAAATTCCCCCCAACAAAATTTAAAATGTATCAGATTAAATGTCTAGGTCTACCACTTTTTTAATACAAATTTTAATAAAACCGATTTCTATGAATTAGAGCTACTTTCATTAAAAAAATTGGATTCTCTGTCAAAAATTCGTCGCATTAATTAACTTTTTTTTAAACCAAAAAATCGCGGCGGACATGAACCTATGTTTTAACCTAGGTTTAAGTATAGGTCTAAACCTAGGGCAGACCTGGCTTTTTCTCCCAGCCACTTGAACCAAGTCCTAAGAAAAGACCAGGTTTTTTCGGGAAGTGTGCTATGTGGGTCACACTCCTCTCCCCTGCTATTTAGGGAAGAAATGAATGTAAAATTAATAACTTTTTAACCTTCACGATGAATGGAGTACAAAATTTCGCTACAAAATTTTGATTCAGTTGTCAGGTATCGAGGTGATAGCGTCGTCATTTCGTCGCTGTTCCTACCTGCTCTAATTTTTCTTGCCTTGATAAGGGTGCTGTGTGAGCACCGAAACGTTGGTAATTATTGTGCATCCTTTCATATTGTGATTTGATAATAATAAAAATAAAAAAGACGAAAGAAATAAAAAAAAGAAGGAAGGGGATTTGGTTGGTTGCCTTCTCATTTTTCTTTCCTCTTTTTTATTTTTGTGCAAAAAAACAAATTTTTTTTTGTTTTTAGGAATTGCAATAGGAGCATTTTGTAGTGTTTGTCCAAATTTGATCGTTGAATTCTTGTTTTATTTTCACGATTTCTATACATTAACTTGATTATTGGACGTTAAATGGGATTTTGAATTTGATTTTGGTCTAATTTAAAATTCTTAAATTTCAAAATTTCGCATCCAAACCTTCCGAAATGAATAATGATTTTGAATTTAAGGACGTTAAAATAAAACTGTTGAAAACTAACCACTTATGACAGAACCTCCTCATACCTCTTTTAGAACCCTCAACTAAAGAAGTATTAAAATTTTAAAATAGGCTGTTTATCTTCATTTTTTATACTTTGTGTAAGTGCGTAGATATAATTTCGATAGCTGTGGTACTGCGGTTAAACATGATGGATATTTATCAACCTTATCGATCTCAAATTTTTCTCGAATTTGTCTCAATACAACTTTCATTTATTTTCGAGAAAAGGTTTTTAACTGATGACAATAGCTGGTCCTAAATATTTAAACTTATAAATTTCCAATTTGATGATTGGAATTTTAAAATAATTTTCCTTCTTTAAAAGATTTTAGTTTGAAATTGCTTAATTGTAAACCTATGTAAATATAGGATCACTCAGAAGTATTTCATAAGTTTATGAATTTCATATATTTGTATTAATTTTGACACACACAAAAATGTTGAATCTCAAATCGAAAGTTTTTTTTCACCCTCAATAGTTAATGTATTATTCATTATTTTAAAAATAATGAAATTTCGACCGAGTATCGACATTTTGAATATTACTGGTGGCATTCTCATAGCGCGAAACACGTTGTATGACGACACGTTTCATTAAACAGGAATGAAACATTTGTGCAAAATATCATAAGCAGATGGAATTGTTTATATTTTAATTTAGGATGTAGGCTACTGACTATAATAAAAATATTTCGAATGACTTGCGGAAAACAAACCTGGCACTGATTAGAACGAGGTGGTTCAGTGTGCCCACCTTTAATAAAAAAGTGCAACCCTATTAATTAAAATGAAAAAACAGATACAAATCTCATGAAATGAAGTCTTTATTAAAGCAGTACCAGATTTGTAATGTCTGGGAGAAACCTCGTCAGGGAATGCAGGTGAACTTGAAGGAGCATGATGTGGAGAAACTATTATTGGGTCAGACTGATAATGGCCAGGTCGAGAAGCACTGGAAGATCCAGAAGATCCAGAAAATGTAGAAGATTCGCTATATTTCTCGATAAGCTCTGGATAAAATCCACGCAATCGGAGATGTGCAGGTAAACCTGAGGGCACTTCTAAAGGTATTTTTGATTGTGGAGGAATTTTTGTATAGCAATTTAGCGGATCTGGATTCGGATATAAACATGCGACAAACTCCTGATGTAGAGGAGTCGCGAAGACATTTATAGGGTGATCTTTAATAGGACCTTGGTGTGACCTCAATTTTTTATACGGCTTATATGGCTTATGTAGTTTATCTGGTTTATCTGATGTTTCTGTAAAAAGACAAAAAAAATATTTTACTGAAAAATACCGGTTTATATGAATCATATAATAAAATATGTTCAGTTTTCATCATCAAATAATCTACCTAATTTATATTTACTGCTACATAGAAAAATGCTGGTCTCATTTCGAGTCGGATATTGAACCAAAATTGAGACGCAGCATTTTTTATTAAGAAAAGGATCTAAATTGAGTTGTGAAACAAAAGAAAATTACATGAAGTTGCTGCGACAATAGCTACAGTAATATTTGGAAAAAATAAGATGCAGCAAAAGTTCGGTTAGCTTTTTTCTTTGCAGAAAAGTGGATTTTGTATTAAAAACGTAATTTTTAACATTTCTAATGTAAAAATCGATAGCAGTTGTCAACTGTTCAAAGATCAAAATCAGTTTCAGCGGATTGCTACGAATTAAAAAGAATTATTATTATACTCAGCAACCAAATTAAGGTAAATCATGAAGATGACCAGAGTACAGATAATGATAAGCCTCATTTTCTTATCGTGCAGAAGAAGCTGACAGAATCTCCTAAAATGAAATGGTGATTTTGTTCGAAATCTGTTAGCTATACTAGCCGATCATTTATGATTTATTACAAAGAATGTTAATTTGACGGATGGAGTGCAAAATGCATTGAAATGTTTACACTTACTTAACTGAAGTCAATTCCCTGAACCTAGATCTTCTATAAGATATCGTTTCGGCATACAGTACCCTCCCACCTATCGCAAAAGTCTGGGACTGGGAGTCGCGTTAAGTGAAGTCCCCCACCACATAAAAAATCTTTCTGTCCTTGCGCTTTATCCTGATCTTATTGGTTGATAAAATCAAATCTATGCAAAAAAGTTCATGCCAAAATTTGACAGCTGAAGATACAAGTAGCAAAGAACATTCAGAGATTATTATGCCTTTGAAAACAAGAAATTCGGAAATTTTCTTGGTAAAGTTTTAAGGATTCACCCGGAACATATTTAACTGTGAAAAAGATATTTGAGAATGTTAGCATTTTAGAGAAAATATTTTTGCTTTACCCAGACATCTCATTTTAAATATATAATGTTAGATAATATAGTTAATTTATATCAATTAAAATAAAAAATTAGTAATCATTTTTGAATATAAAAATATTTTTCTGTTTTATCAAATAGTACCCGAATTAGTGGGGGTGAAATTTCGAACTTTTGGTGGATAATCTATTCTTCACGAATATTTGCTGCTTTCATAAATAATTTAAAAACATTTAGCCTAGGCGTTTTCGATAGATTTTATGATAACCTTTCGATTGGTCATAAGCATTTTTTGAAAATTTCAAAATTTGACCTTAATTTGTAAAAGTCAAAAATAAAATCGGTTTTTTCTTAAGATAGGCACTTTTTATTTATTTTTTAATATCCTAAAAAGAAAGCTGAGGTTTTTTCAATAAAATACGTGAAAATCAAAAAGAACTTTTTTTGGTTTCGAGAAACTGCACGCCAAAGTTCTTGACGCATCGGCACATCGACACCGCTTGAAGTCGCGAAGACGCCCACGTTGCGGAGACTCTCCTAACTCCCTTTTTCACAAAATACAATCTGATATGGTTTCAAAAAACTGCTCTCTGTATTTTACAGGGTAAATTTTTTTCAATTATTTATGAAATATTATAAATTATATATATATATATATATATATATATATATAAATATTATGAATATATAAATATTCGGGCAGCAGAGACTATCCACCATAAACTTCAAAATTTCACTCCCTCTAACTCGACTACTGTTTGATAAAACAGGAAAATATTTTTTGGCAAACTTACCATCCAACAGAAGATCACTTAGCCCAAGTTTGAGCCCGATCGGACATATCCGATTTTCAAGTTGGGAAATTTGAGAAATAATGCCCTATATATAAACATGCTAAAGGCATTTATATTATAAATTGTTTAATTTATACATCCAATAGTCTTGCAAGTATTATTGGCTATAAAAATTAGTACACAGCAAGCCAAGAAGCCTGAATTACAAAAAAGTGAATAAAATCAAGAGCAAATATGAAGTGCCACCAAATGACACACAAATATTATAAATTGTATAACACAGTGATTATTGATCATTGTTTACAGACAAAGAAATTAGGGGAGAGGGAAGTTAGAGACGCCAGCACGTTCTGGACAAAGTTGAATCAAACATATTAGATTGAGTACAAACTTGTGTTTATCATTTAAACATTTTTCTATAGTCTCCAAAGAAACATGTTTAACCAGTAAAAAAATGCTTATACTTGATATTTCGAGAGTTATGGAATAATTCGCGGACTCCTTTTATTATTTCGAGGATTGTATTGAACCTTGTAGTAAACGTTATACGAAATTTTTAGAAATTCTACTGTCTCAGAAAGACAGTTGATGATTCGATAAGCTATTTTTACCATACATTTTTTTAGCAACAAGGACATTGAATTATGCGATATGCGGAGAATTGCCTGTAATTATGTGATAGGTTAGTCATGAAAAATATTAATTGTGAAATGGAAATTTTTGCAGAGCTAAAAGTACGAGATTCGTCGCTTGTGTTAATTTTTTATCAGGCGCAACGTCAAGTACCAAAGCATATAATATATACTTCCTTGCAGCTGAATCAATTCAGCGTGAATTTTCATACATATAAGTAAGCATTTTCACTGATGAAGATTGAAATCTTACTGATTAAAAATCAGAGTGAATTTTTAAAGAATAATTTGTCTCAATATTTAATTTACTTGTAGCAAAAATGTTTTAAATAAGAAAATTAATTGTGTTGAATCCCGCATTTTTGGCTTTAAAGAAATTCTATTCCACCAGGAATTTTTTTCATGATTAAGCAATCACGTAATTGTGGGCGATTCTACGCATATCACACAATTTAGCGTTCTTGGTGTTTGAAATAAATGGGTTTCATGTCTTATGTACATGAATTTCCTCTGAAAGAGTAATTTCTCTGCCTATAAATGAACGATGATCCCTAATCACTGTTATTCCTAATATTATTGTCTTTATTTAAAAGAAGTGTCAATAGTCTAGGCATAGTTGGTTCGCCTGTCTCTCGTGAAGTTTTCAAAATAGAAAATATCTTTTCTACTTGAACCATATCGCCAAAAAAATATTACAGGGTCAAGTGTTCACTTGCTGTACAAAATACACATTTCAAGAAGATAAAAAGTCTTTATAAAAAAAAATTAAAAGTATTCTCGTTACTCGTTTAAATGAACAGGCTTCATAGTCATTATTCTTTCGATTTTTTAATAACCCACACGGAGAGACTTTTGGCAATAATATTCCTTTCATCGCATATCCATAATTGAAATAAAATACACGAATTCAGGGATAATAGAGATACGGTTAGAAAAAGTCGAATAGTGACTATGAAAATGCCTACTAATATTTCTGATTTGAATAAATTGTAAGAATATTAGACTCTTACACACAAAAAATCACAGAATTTCTAAGTCGCTGTATTAAATTTTGTAGTGGATTCGAATAACGAAAATTGGTATAGTGCTTTGAACGAAGCGAAACAAACGATTTGCAATCTTTCTAAACCAATAGTATACGAAAAATGGGGGTCACATGGCTGGTGCATGGCAAAAAGAAAGACGGGTGGAAGTGTATGAACGCCCACTATTACATGGGCTACAAATACTCCCTAATACATATATTTGTGTATTGTTGGACGTCGCTCGCTGGCTAGAGTGGGTGTTTTACGAATCCTATGCTAATACCTATACGCATACATAAACCTACCTTATATCTATAAATCGCTACTTGTGAGAAACTAATAGTACTGGGTCAAAAACTTCAGGTGCCCTGGACTTAATTAAATATTCATATTTATCATTTAAATGCATATATATACCATTAGTATACCATTAAGCCATTTCCCTTTCAGGGTAGGCGTGACACTACCCGATTCGGGTAGTGTTTCTAGGTGGATAGTTTCTTGTAGTAAATAACTACAAGTGTGGGCTCACCACACCCACAATGTGCCAACAGCACTCAGTTTTCTCGAATGGTCACCCATCCAAGTACTAACCGCGCCCAACGCTGCTTAACTTCAGTGATCTGACGAGAACTGGTTTTTTCAGCGTAGTATGGCTGTTGGCATATATATAATTTAAAAAAAGGGTTAAGCAACCACCACAGGGCTCACTGAGAGCAACTGCCATCTAAAAAATGATACCAGCTCCAAGTAGAACCGTGGTAAATCACATTCATGGCCATGTCTCACAACCGTGAGATGGGTGGTCCCAGGGCACGATGAAATCACAAAGACAGACCGAGGAAAATCTCGTGTGTCTTGAGGATACGAAGCGACCCAAGGATGACAGCTTTCTGCATCCATCTCGCAAGTGCCTTGGCATATTTTTGGCACGCGGGTATTGCTTTAAGGTTACGAACCACTGATAGTTTCGCACCTCCGAGACGTAGCCGACAATTCGATCATGAATATAGTTCGTTTCTTAAAGTCGTAGAGAGCGATGTCAGGCCTCAAGTGTGCAACGGAGACTGCTGTCCGAAAATCGTAGTTCCAGAAAATTTGGCACTTCTCGCTTTGGACAATTGACTCTATCTCGCTTGGCGCGTTCGGCAGGGCAGGGTGGCGACCAACACCGTAAGAGCGACGAAGATGGTAATACAGCACTCTTAGGGCCGCATTATGTCTACAGATATACGTCGTTCCTGCGTGGGTCGGACACCCCGATAGTATGTGTTCTGGATACTCAGCGTGTGCATGATAGGCTCTGCACCTATCACTGGGAACTTCTTGACATAAAATGCGATCACGGTATTGTAAGGTAGAAATGATACCGTCCTGGCATGCAAAAATAAAACCCTCTGTACCTGAATTAAGCCCTGATGATCTGAGGAAACACATTTCTGTGAAAGTTTCCATGCATTTTCTTGTCGAGTAGCTGTTGGTGAAATTTTTCAACCTCTGCTTTATTCACTTCGGCTTTTAGAAGTGAAGCATCTACATGGAGTAATGCACTTTCCTCACTTCTGATGTTAAAATTCAGGCCAAAGGTCTCGGCCGCTTCCTCCGCGGCTTTGTAAAGGAACGCTCCTTCGCCAATCATCTCGTGGTTCCTGACCATTTTTAGAAGAGGATCTCTGCCATTTGCAACGATCTAAGCTGTACTTATGACAATTCGGTTATGAAGACACTGGAGATTCAGAAGACTGCGTCCGCCTTGACGGCGTGAAATGTATAATCGCGGAACTGACGAATTGGTATGCAAGCTTTTATGCATATGCATGATCTTACATGTGGTGACATCCAGGGCCTTGAGCTCATTCTTCGTCCCTTGAACCACCCCAAACGAGTAGAGTAGAACCGGCACGACAAGCATGTTAGTCACAGATACCTTGTTCAACGCCGACAAATTGGAAGACCAAGTCTATCGACGAAGATGCTTGTATCTGCTTCGGAGAGACTCCTTCACTGATGGTACGTCCTGAATGCGGCTTTGAGGCACGCCCAGGTATATATAGGTCTCTCCAGTATAAATTAATTTTGGCACACTTGTCCAAACCAAAGTCCATCCGGCATATATATATATATATATATATATATATATATATATATATATATATTCGGTTTCGGTTTTGATTCCTTGGGAATCGAACCGAAGGGCCTATGACAAAGCCACCCAACGCGTCCTCGGGTTGCGGATAGAGGATCCCTTTACCAAGGGTTCCTGCTGAATATGATTAAAATAATTAATGAGCAGTCGCGGACAATTGTCCCGGAATGGTCCCGAAGGAATAATCCCTAAGCGGAGGCGTAACAACCGTGCCGAAAGCTGAATGGCACCTGGGTGAGGTGTCTCAAACGGTGACTCTGGGATACCGGGCGACCTCTCAGAGTATGCAGTCTTATCCTTGCATGCGGGACTTTACAAGGATGGACGAACCCTTTTCCCTAGCTGCTCGTGGAAACAACAATGACAACACCAAACATAGTTGTAGAAATTGCGGTTCAAAACTATCGAACGCGCAGAGCTCCCGACAATGGGTCGGACAACAATGCCGACTGCCCTAGAGTTGGTGTAGCCAATCAAGACGGAGTCAATGCGATTGAACGGCAGAATCTCATTACTTTTAAGTGGACTGATGGACTTAGGGACGACCTGCTGGAGTGCTATGATACCGGTATGGCCCCTGAACGAAAAGGTTACATGGCGCGACTGCATACTCTGTGGTGCGAGAAACACCCAGAGCTCTCGCATTTTTCGCAAAAACGTCTGCGAAACCGTGCCGAGGAACTCCGGAAAAGGGGTTATATAAGCGGAGTGCCTACTCAACCGCAGCCAGAACAAGCCGGAAACAGAGAAAGAGAGGCGACACTGAGACCAAGGTTGAGCAGGCATCCAATAGAGGAAGAGTGATGCTTCAGGACCCGGAGAAACATCAACATTCAGGTTTCTCTCAAGCCCAAAGATCTGGCGGAACTGGATAACGAGCTTCGTGGAGATTTTTCCGAAGGATCCGACCTCTGGACTATCAATTATAGTGTGTATAATGCAGCGGGAGCTTTGGCAGATGCAAACCGTAAAACAAAACCAACGGTTGATCTTAAGACCAAAAGACGAATGCATCAACTCAGCACAAAGATAGGCTGGGCAAAGCAGTACGCGTCCCGCATTCAGTGTGATTGACTACATAACATCTGGCAGAACTTTCACTGCCAAGGTTTGACAATTCGCGCGCGAACTTCGGATCCGTCATCACATAGTCAACAAGTCAAAGCTACGGACCATCAGGCAGCATATTTTTGACAGAATACGAGTACTTTCTAACGCTAGGAGAAGTCTAGACCGGAGAGAGAGGTGGCTCAGAGAAAATCAAGAGTTTTTGTCTGACCTATCTTGACTCTACCAAGACCCTCCAGTTACTGTCGTCCACCCGCCCACACCAGAGGAGGTCGAGGCATTTTGAAGAGAAGTCTACGAAGTCCAGCATCCACCGGATGAAAACTCAAAGAATATAAATAGCTTCAAGGAGCTGTGCAGTGCCCTCATAACATCTGAGGAGGAATGCCCAACAATCATTAACGAAGAGGTGAAAAACGTATTAAGAGGCATGAAGAACTATTCCGCTCCGGGATCAGATGGTATCAGGACCTTCTGGTGGAAGAAGTTTCCTTCAACCCACCAGCATCTGGCCCTTATTTTCACCTCATATCATGAGTCGGAAGAGCCTATTCCGGAGTGGTTGGTGGAAGAGCGCACAGTGCTTCTGCCGAAGACGGGCAACTTAGCTGACCCTAAGAATTACAGTCCAAGAACTTGTCTGAACACACTGTCTAAGATCTTCACAGCTATCCTAAATGATAGGATTGTTCGGACAATTGGACCTGTGTGGCGAGAGATGTACGAACAATGCGGCTCAAAGAACGGCGTAGCAGGATGTCGGGAGAACCTGCCCATCGATAGATGTGTCAGTAAAGACGCAGCATCCTATCAGCATTACTTATGGATGGCCTGGATTGATTACCGGAAAGCTTTCGATTCAACCTCCCATAGACTTATCATCTGTCTGTTGGAAAGCTTAAAGGTTAATCCACACATCGTGAGGTGCATAGAGAGATTAATGCTGCTTTGGAAAACCAGATTTACTATCTCATCTGGAAAACATCGTGTGATCACTAACAGTGTCACCTTTCAGAGAGGTGTGTTTCAGGGCGACACCATGAGCACTCTCCTCTTTTGCCTCACGTTATTGCGTCTATTTCTCGCACTTTGTCATTCCGAAGGGTACTTCTGCGACAAACCTGGAAATCGAAAGCATACGGTCACTCGTGCATTTTGCATGGATGATCTTAAAATCTATGCTAAAAATAAAGAGAAACTACATCTAGCTCTAGACATTGTCAAAAAGTACACTGAAGAGATTGAAATGGAGTTCGGGTTAGAGAAATGCGACAAGGTTAATTTGAAGAAAAGAAAACTTAATGGCATCCCCGAAGATCCTGAGCTCGTCGACAGAAGCGTTATGCGAGACCTTCGCGCTGGAGGGACCTATACATACCTGGGCGTGCCACAGAGCCGCATTCAGGACGTGACATCTATAAAGGATACTCTCTGATGCAGATACAAACGCCTCATCCGTCGGATATGGTCTTCCGAACTGTCAGCGAGAAACAATGTGTCTGCGACGAACATGCTTGCCGTCCCAGAAGTACTCTATTCATTTGCAGTGGTTCCATGAACGAAAGACGAGCTCAGATCCCTCGATATCGGGTCCCGAAAGGTTATGCAAATATGAACAAAAGAATGCACCTTAAGTCTTCTGTTCCGCGACTTTACATCTCAAGCCGTCAAGGTGGTCGCGGAATACTGAATCTTGAATGTCTTTACAACAGGCTTATTCTGGTTACAGCAAATATAGTCGTAAATAGACAAGACCCTCTTCTTAAAATGGTCAGGAAACACGAAGAAGTGAGCAAAGGGGAGTTTCTGTACAAAGCAGCGGAGGAGGCTGCTGGAACACTCGGCCTTGAGTTCAATATCAGGGGTGAGCAAAATGCATCAAATCTTATCCATCTTGAGTACTTAGTCCTGAAGGCCTGGATTAAGAAAGCACAGGAGAAAAACTTCCGCGAACAGCTCCTCGACAAGAGGATGCACGGCATCTTCCGCATAAATGTGGAAGATCAGTCGACGTCGTATGAGCTAACGTTTGCTTTCCTTAAATCACCCGGATTGAAGTCAGGCACGGAGGTTTTCATTTTGGCATGTCAAGATGGTGTCGTTTCCTTTCTAGCATACCGCCGCCACATTTTGAGCCAAGACATTCCCGATGATAGCTGCAGAGCGTGTCATGCACACCCCGAGCATCTGGGACACATACTATCTAGTTTTCCAACTCATGCGGGAACGACCTACATCCAAAGGCACAATGCGGCATTAAGAGTGCTTTATTACCGTCTCTGTCACTCTTACAGCATTAGCCCAAATACCGCTCCGCTAAACGCTCCTAGCGAAATAGAGTCAATTGTCGAAAATGAGAAGTACCGCATATACTGAAATTTCATATTCTCGACAATTGTTTCTGTTGCGCACTCGAGGCCTGACATAGTTCTCCTTGAATTCGCGAAACGAACCATGTTCGTTATCGAATTTTCGGCACCAGCTGACAAAAACGTCACAGCCAAGGAGGAAGAAAAGAAAGAAAGGTATAAAGACCTTATAAGGGAGTTGCGATGTTTATACCCGGAATATTCTATTAAGCTAATCGTCTTGATCATCGGCGCTCTTGGAGGTGCCAAGGTTTCACTGGTTAATAGCCTGAAAAGCATCCCTGCGTGTCAAAAAAAGGCTGAGACACTTGCGGGAAAAATGCAGAAGGCGGTCGTCCTTGGGTCGCTCCGTGTCCTCAGGGTGCACGAGACTTTTGCCGGATCATCGTATTGAATTCGTCGCAGACTGTAACCACCTGTCTCACGGTCGTGAGATGTGGTTACAGCTGAAATTTTACTGCGATTTCGGTGGGAGCGGGTGCAATTTTTCAGATTAGCGCCCGCTCCCGGCGAAATCCTGCGGTTGTCCTTATGACAAACTTTCAACTATACATATACATAAAGGATAGTAGATTCAAATTAATGAAAATGACAAAATTCGATCTACTGGTGCTTTACCCTATACAAAGAGTTGTATAAAATTTAATAAATTAAAATTCAATGATTTAAATTTACACTATTTTATATTGGATAAATTCTGCTAGTTAATTCTCTGTGGGGTATAATTACCTACCTTCGTCAATACGTTATCACTTACGTTAACTGATAATGTATAATTTAATAATGTTTGTTTAATCCTTATCTGGAAAATAAACACGCGATTGTGCAGCTTTTATACATATATGTATTATATACACATGTTCTTTCAAATTACTGTAACAAATTATTTTTTAAACTTGAACTTATTTTGTTTATTCAGTGTGAAACATTTCTTCAATAAATTAATCTTGGTTTAATTTTTCAGTTTTCTGTCAAATGATCTCACAATTTTTGTTCTAAAATATTTAAATTTGATGTTTTAATTTTCAATTATTGTTTTTATATCTAAATGGTTTTGAAAGATTGACAATAATTACTATTATTGATAACGTGATAAAAAAATCCTTATCTGGAATAACCATGTTATTTTGGACCTATTGTGGATTGTCGACGTAATTCTCAACCGATTTCTATGAAACTTGGCAGCTGACTGGCCAACCATTAAAAACTAAGTTTAGGCGTGAATTTATGTCAATATCGTGGACATTTTGAGATTAAGACAAACAAAAAACATAAAAATAATCCATTTCCGACCTGTGCTCATCCCTACATCCTAATCTATCGAACCGATTAGTACAGCAATACATTCTCGATACATTTAGCAGGAATTTTTGATATTTTGAATAGTTTTCAGAATTGTTACGTATTCAGTATGCAGTTTAAAAAGTGAAAATTCAGAGAAGACACTAATGGTAAAATTTTCAAATCTATTCCAGACATTGAAAATTTTTGTAATATGTGTCGAGAATATGTTACGACGGACTTCTTATTAAAATTTGTATGTAAATTGATCGGATAGATTCGGCTGAAGATGTAAACACAGGTGAAAAATTTAATTTTTGGACAATAATTCAACAATAATGCATTTTATATCCAACATGTTCTCGTTGTGTATTTTATGAAAATACTGTATCGTTATTAATGTAAAACTTCAGATAATCATATTTTATGTTATAATATCGATTTTTCACCTATGCTCACCTCTACATCCTAATCGGTTGACAAGATTGGTACCAAATTTTGAGATACGATAAGACACGATAATATAAGATAGATTTTTGAAGAATTTAGGATATCATGAATAGTTTTTGAGATTGTACGATTTAAGTGTAAAAAATGAAAATTTAGAGATGACAAAAATGGTAAAATCTTTAAAACTATTCAAGATATCGAAAATTCTTGCAATATGTATCCAGAATATATTACTACCGAACTTTCGTCAAAATTTGGTGTAATTCAGTTGGATGGTTTAGGATGCAGAGGTGAGCACAAGTGAAAAACTTAATTTTTGTACAGTCATTCAAAAAATCAATTTTATTTTTATTAAATTAGTATTTAATTTTAAATTTAATCAATTAAGTCTACCTATCTTATTATTTTCTTCAATTACAAAAAAAAACATGAAATCCCACCAAAAATATTTGCGATGCAAAAAATCTGCAGACATGGAGGAATTGAATGACGAGGAGATAGAGAAATAGATAACAAAGTTAAGAAGGTCAAAGGCAGAAGGGCTTCCCAGGAGAGTGGAGAGAAGGTTTAATAGTGCCACTGTATAAGAAAGGAGATAGGGATAGACAGGAAAATTAGAGAGGGATTACGCTACACTCAAAAAACAGACTATTGACTGTCAAACGATTCCTTTCACTATTAAAGGATTTTCCATTCAAAATTGGCATGAGAGGAAATCCTTTCACAGTTACAGAATTGTCGTTTTGAATGCTATCCTTTAACTGTGAAAGGATTTCCTTTGATCTTGAAGTGAAATCTATTGTCGGACCAAAGAAAGAATAATTTTAACGTTAAAAGAAAACTTATTGCATGATATTACGTGCACGCAATGTACAAAAGCCGAACTTTGGTGAATGTAAATATAAAATCGATATAAAATCGACGCTTTACAAAATCATTTCACAAAGTCTTACGAACTTTCGATTGTCAAAAAAAAAATGAAAACAAATTTATGCTTCGATTGTCAAAAGCGTAAAAATCAATGAAAAGTCAGGTTATGCGGATCAAAAATTGTTCATTCAGTACACGTACCTTTCAAAGTTTTTGCATCACAATCTGGGATTCCTAATTTTTTGAAGAAATCCATTCTCTACATCATTTCGCATATTTTTTCACTCACAAATTTGTAGATCTTTTTTGGTTGCACAACTTTTGACTTTGCATTTTTTTTCGTCTTGTGTCGTTTTTCCAAAAGTTTAATTTTTTTATTTTTAATCTGTTTTTTTTACGATTAAAAGAAAATCTGCTCATTCTATCTAAAAAATATCAATAACAAATTTGTAGATCCTTTTTGGGTGAACAACTTTTGTTTATTAATTTTTTTTTCATATCTTGTGCCGTTTTCCAAAAAATTTAATTTTTTATTTTTAATGACATTTGTTACGATTGAAACAAACACTACGTGTCCAATCAAAGAATTATTAATTACAAATTTGTAGCTCTCTTTTAAATGAGCAACTTTTGTCAATTCGTTTTTTTTCATAGCTTGTGCGTTTGCCCAAAAATTGATTTTTTTTCATTTTTAATGTTGTTTTTAACGAATAAAACAAAAACGACGCATCCTATGAAAAAATAATTCACAAAAAATTTGTAGCTCTTCTTTCTATGAACAACATTTGTATTTTTTGCAGCTTGTGTCGTTTGTCCAAGAATTGAAATTTTTTTATTTTCAATACTGTTTTTTACGAATTCAAACAAAAAATACGCGTCTTATAAAAAAGTGATTATTCAAATATTTGTAGATCTTTTTTAATGTACAATTTTATGTCCTTTCTTTTTTTTCGTATCTTGTATAGTTTGACCACAAAATGGAATTTTTAATTATTTTTTTTTGTGCGATCAAAATTTGAATTTTCGACTTTTCAAGAAAATTCAAAAAGTTGTTATGACAATCTTATAGGGTGTTCAAAAATCAATGTTTTTCTCTTCAGGACTTTTTTCCATATCGTGCGTTGTTTGGCTTACAATTGTCATTTTAGTTTTTTCCTTTAATTTCGTAAATGCTATAACTCGGGTTATTTGTTGTTATCGCAAAAAGTCATTAGGATAAATTGTTTGTCTTCTTGAATGCTACAATACTACGAGCAGCCGTACATAGAATTTTCAAATTATAAAAAAAAGTGGTCTCAGAAATATTGAAAATGCTCTAACTTTTTGAATTTTTATCCCAAATGGCTGGCTAACGAACCTGACCTTCATTTTAGGACAGTAAAAGAGTGTATTAAAGGCCAATCCAATCTGTCAATTCTTTCGAAAGTTATCGTGGTAACAAACTAAAAATCTACAGACACACTACCAAACTAACATACTAACACACAGACAGACACATTCGCGAAAACCTGTTTTTCGGGTTCAGAGGGTCTCAAAACGTGGACATTTGACAGTTGCATTTTCAACCAAGAACTTTTCTACCCAAAAAGATGAATTTTGAATCCATAGGGAAGATTTTTCTATCCAAAAAGGCGAGTTGTCAACAAAACAGTTAAATTTTCGAAAAAGATTACTTTTTAACAGAATAGTTGAATTTTTAATAAAATAATTAAATTTTTACAAAATACTTGAACCTTCAAGACAAATTTTTAACAAAATATAGTTAAATTTTTAAACTAAAAAGATGAATTTTCAACCAAATTAAACTTTAGCCAAAAACAGTTGCATTTTCAAACAAATACAGTGAGGTCTCGCATATTTCAAGTCGCACATATTTCAAGTCGCTCCTATTTCAAGTCGTTCCTATTTTAAGTCGCTCATACACGGAATTTAAAATTGCGCAGTTCTGTCGCCTCTCACGACGTTCCCTGTAGAAGCTGTACGGTCACGCCCGCGTCAGTGGCTGACCAATTAGAAAGAGGCCCGAAAAGCGGGGAGCCCTCGTTGGATTGAATTATTATTTTAAGGATGACGTCATGAGAATGCACACAGCTTTCTTGAGAAAATATTCTAAACGTGAAGGTAATTCATAAATGTACGAATAGTAATATTTGTCAAGGATAAAAGGATGTGTCGAGGATATGTCAAGGATTTGTCAAGGATAAAAGGATGAAAGAGAATTGCACAAATGCATTCTACATTTGAAAAATATTCAGTCCTTTATAACTTACTTTTACGTTTAGAATATTTTCTCTAAAAATGCGTATGCAGTTCCATTTTAAGATGTAGTAACTATGCTAAACTTCCTGATATTTCTACCTATCATAGCATGACCGTGACGTCATGCTACACTACTCACTATTCCGCGAAATATTTGAGTCGATTTTTGATTCTATTATATCGGATTCGGATATTCCCGGAAGGCCCACCGGCTGCTTTGTCGTTCGCCACGCCCCACAGTGGACCTTTTTTGAAAATCTGTCTCAAAATCGTAGAACTTTGGATCGGAATGACCTAGAGGGATATTTTTTTTTAATCAAAGAAAAAACCTTTCCGAATATAGAAAAATTATAGAGAAAGTCAAAAAAAATTGTGACCTTGAAAATCTGTGTTGAAGATGGAATTTTTGGCAAAAAAAATCGTTTCTTGAATACGAAGAACGCTTCGATTTTACATTTTATGTGCTATACATGTTTTTATGTAGATTTTTGCATTCCCCATCCGAATCTGATATGTAAATCGTTGTAAGACAAAATCCAAAATGGCGGAGCCAATATGGCAGACTAAAATTGTAAAACGAAACCGATTTGACTAAAATTTGCTACAAGGTGGTTTGTCAGGTTGCTGATTACAAATCGAAGGTCAACATTTGAAAATTCAAAATGGCGTATCCAATATGGCGGATCGAAATTGTAAGAGGAAACCGATTTGGCTAAAATTTGCTACAAGGGGATTTTTCGGGTCGCTGATTTCAAATCCGGGGTCAAAATTAGAAAATTCAAAATGGCGGATCCAATATGGCAGACAAAAATTATAGAACAAAATTTATTCGACTTAAGATAGCATATCGGAGGGTTTGCAGGTGGCTGATTTGAAATCCAAAGACAAAATTCCAGAATTCGGAAAAGCGGAAAAGTGGTTTGGAGAATTTCGATCCGCTATTTTAAACTTTTTAATTCTTCAGCGACCCAAAAACGGCAATTTTTAGTCAAATCTGTTTTTTGTACAATTTTGGTTCATAATTTTGATTTTTTTAATTTTGAGCCCGGATTTGAAATCAGCGACCCGAAAAACCCCCTTGTAGCAAATTTTAGTCACATCGGTTTCTTTTTACAATTTTGGTCCGCCATATTGGATCCGCCATTTTTAATTTTATAATTTTCACCCTGGATTTAAAATCAGCGACCCGAAAAATCGCCTTGTAGCAAATTTTAGTCAAATCGGTTTCCTTTTACAATTTTGATCCGCCATATTGGATCCGCCATTTTGAATTTTCAAATTTTGACCTTGGATTTGTAATCAGCGACCTGAAAAACCACCTTGTAGCAAATTTTAGTCAAATCGGTTTCGTTTTACAATTGTAGTCTGCCATATTGGATCCGCCATTTTGGATTTTGTCTTACAAAGATTTACATATCAGATTCGGATTGGGCATGCAAAAATCTATATAAAAACATGTATAGCACATAAAATGTAAAATCTAAGCGTTTTTGGTATTCAATAGAAGATTTTTTTTGCCAAAAATTCCATCTTCAACACAGATTTTCAAGGTCACAATTTTTTTTTACTTTCTCTATCATTTTTCTATATTCGGAAAGGTTTTTTCTTTAATTAAAAAAAAATATCCCTTTAGGTCATTCCGATCCAAAGTTCTACGATTTTGAGACAGAATTTCAAAAAAGGTCCACTGTGCGCCCTCTCGGCCATTCCTATTCCTACTCTCGCTCTCGAACTGTATGCTCTCTCCCGCGGGGAGTCACGACGCCAGTAGTACCCTTGTAGCTTTCGAATCGATAACACGTCAATGAAGATAATTCTCAAAGTGAACTCCGCCTCAAATCATTCCGAACTTCAATCGAACAATTATATTGATTTTTAGTTGAAAAATAGTACTATTTCAAGGAAATGTTATATTTGTCACGCCGTACGTCAACAAAAACACTGGCATGCATGATGCGCGGGTCTATTTACATTCACAAAGTATAAATTTTTAATATTACATTAATAATAAATTATTTAAAGAAATAAGCTAATTCTTAGATTCAATTTAATCAATTTTTCAAAAGCGAAAATTTGTTTTAAATATCATCTGTATTATTATTGATAGTATTCATTGATTTCAAATAGACCCGCGCTTTTCGATACACACGCAGATGAAAAAGTTGTTTACAGCGTGCGCATCGGTATAAGGCCGGGGCAGCCAATGAACGTCGTTTGACAAAAATAATCCGACGCCTTGCGGTAGATTAACCATAAAAGAGAGCATTCCTACAAAAATAGATACATTTTCCACCAAGAAGATGTTTAATTTAAAAAAGAAAAAAAATCTCAATGAAATTGTTGAAATTTATTAGTTAGTTAATATTCAATTTAATATGGCAGAGATAATGATTTAAATAAATTATCATTGTTTATAGTTACCTTCTTCTGTATTAATGCTAGATAGTTGCGGTTTTTTCTGAATTTTTTGACTTTTTGCCTGCTTTTCAATGAGAGTAAAGTAATAATTAATTCAAGTTAACGAAAATAATTGTTCAAGCAATTTATTATTATTGTTAATGATTCTACTTGCTTAATAGTAGAAAATTGCGTTTTTTGTTGTTGAAATTTTTGACTATTTGTATATTTTTCACTGAAAGTGATTCAATAATTAATTTAAATTAAGCAGAAATAATTGTTCAAACAAATGATTATTGTTAATAACTATCTTCATCTATACTGATGCCAGATGTTTGCAGTTTTTTCTGGAATTTTTAACTTTTTCTCCGCTTCTTACTCAGTGAGGACATAATTAATGCAATTTGATCAAAATAGTTGCTTAAACAATTCATTATTGTTTATAAATATCTTCTCTTAAATAAGCGCTAGAAAGTTGCGGTTTTTTCTGAAATTTTTTACTTTGCTTTGCCTTTTCAGTTATGAACCAATAATAATAAAATATAAGAGAGAAACATACTTTAAACAATATCTTCTTTTTTCGTGGATATATTTTGCTGGAGGGGCGGGGAGGGGGGCGCTGATATCAAAATATGTGCAATGCCAAATTTTTCTTTCACGCTCTGCAATAAACTTCTTGTTGTAATTCAAAAAAAAACTTTTACAAGTCATTCACAGACCTAGTCCTCCCACCTACATCGAATTATTCCATTCTTTGTTTTTGTCTCTTGGGTAAGATAGCTTTTTTTGTTTAAAATAATTCGTTTTATTATTGGGAAAAGAGCAAACATAATTCACTTTAAAAAGTACAATACTATTTAAAAATTGATTTTTGTTTAGGTTCACTTATTATTTGTTCATAACTTCATTACCTCACTAAGTGAAAAGTGGACAAAATTTTTAAGAGTTCAGAAGGAAAAGCAACTTTTTAGCACTTACCTAAGTGAAGATAGTTATAAACAATTTTAAATTGTATAAACAACTTCGTTTGTTAACTTTAATTATTTATTACTCCACTAAGTAGAAAGTGGGTGAAAAGTTAAACATTTCAGAAGAAACTGCAACTATCTAGCGTTAATAAAGAAGTAGACAGTTATTAATAATAATTATTTGTTTAAATAATTATTCTTGCTAAATTGAATTAATTATTAACTCACCGTAGTAAAAAGTAGACAAATAGTTGTAAATTTAAGAAAAAACCGCAAACTTCTAGCATTATTCAAAGATAATAATAATAAAAATAATTAATGAACCTCTCTTTGATTGAAAATTGAACGAAAAAGGAAATTTTTGTAGAAAACTGCGACTTTCTATCTCTATTCTAAGAGAAAATTGCTAAAACTATAATAAATTGTTTAAACAATTTATGTAAACATCCAGTTATCAGTAGAAAGTAGTATATTGTGTATTAGATATAATTTTCTTTAAAAAACAGCAAAAAAATCATAATTAGCGCCAAAAACTCGCGAAACCCATTTTTTCACTTATGGGTATTTTTGGAACCCTATAAAACAGACTTATGGGGGTTATGTTCGAAAGAAAAGTAATATTTTATTCGTATTCTATGTCTAATTGTGAAGAAATATTTTGAATTTCAATTCGATTCAGCTGATATTCACGATTCTGAATAAAATGTACAAAAACGTCTTTTTTTCTTATAGGAAATACGTGTTAAACTTTACGGGGCTTGCGCCACCACTAAATATCATTTATTCCAAAAGAAAAAAAATTGATTTATTTTTTTGTGGATTCGATCAATTTTCCCGGCGATGTGCATGAAAATTCGAAAAAAAATTTTTGGACCGCCCTAATCTTCAACTAATAAAATGAATTTTTAACAAAGTAGTTCAAATTTCAACCAAGTGATTGAATTTCCAATCAAGAAAATTAACTTTTGACTAAAGAAGACAAATTTACAACAAAATACATAAATTTTCAACTAAAAATGATCAATTTTCAACCCGAAATGGATTAGTTGAATTTTCATTTAGGCAAACTAATTTTCTACGACAAAAAAAAAATTCAATAAAATAGTTAAATCTTCAACCAAATAGTAGATTTTTTAATCAAAAGTGATGACTTATGGATCAAAAATATAATATTAGACTTTACAATTGAAAAGATTTAACTTTAAACAAAAAATGTTCGATTTTCTTATTGGGTTCTATTAGTTGAGTTAGCATTCAAGCAAAAAAACAAGAAAATGGGGAAATTTCCTGAAATATATATATATAAATGTATATAGGGAAAAGAGTATGAAGTCTGTATTTACGTGCTTTACTTGTCAAATCAAAATCACTAATTTTCATTTTTTCAAGCATTTCAAAAAATTGTTATCTATATTTATATTTTTCATGTGTGATGTCACATTATGTGTTACCCCTCCCCCCTCTGTCGCAAATCGTGACAATACCTGTTATCCCCACTGATTGCAGTGTGTCGTAGTTTTTGAACGGCCCCCGATTTAAAATTTCCAATCGTTTAGTTTAATTACCTAAATATAAAATTATCTAAGTTTTATATTCAAGAGAATTATGGAATCCGCCTGTCCTAATTCTGTCTATTTTATTGCACGTCATAAACCTGAAACGATTTAAGATGATCTAAATATCCGCGAGGAGGTGGTGAAGATTAAGACCCAGAGATTGGATAAATGTTCGTTCAAGACTTCACTTGATCAGCAGAGCGTATCGAATGTGTTAGAATTCCAGAAACGATTTATACAAAAAAAATATTGTGTTCTACTTCTGGAAAGAGGGACATATCGTGGGTGCGTCATCTAGAATATATTACTTATTTATTTATTAGTTAGCAGTTTATTCTTCGAATAGATTTTTACAATATTATAATGCCCCGATAAAGAATTAATTACGGATCTAAGCGCTAACTTATCTATTTAGATTTGAGCATCCTACTCATCTTTCATCTAACACATTACCCTCCGTAAACTTATTCTCAATTTATAGATTATTATTTTACATTTTTATTGAAGACGACGTAAAGAGAACAAGAGTATAACTGAGAGTCGATATCAGAGCAAATACTGACTTGGAAAAGTCGGAGAATGTTCTCTTTCCTTGAGATTATACCTACCAGAGGTCATATTAGCGACAAAGTACGCGATAATAAACACGGATTCTGCAATACTAATTAAAAAAGGAGCAAGTATGAATTACAAATGCGTCCTCAATGTAGTATTGCAAAAAAAGGGTATTGAAAATACAAAACGTGTTAGTGAAAGTCAGAATGGACTGTCGTGAACCACTTGTGATCTCTTGAATTAGATCAAATAAAAAAATAACAGAGGAAACGTTTACTTGATTTTAAAAAAATCGAAATTAGTTCATTGTGTGATTTGAGTTATCAATTTAAGGATACTTTATTTTTAAATAAATTATCAACGGTTATTCAAAATTTTTATTATATTGGAATCCTGAAATAATTTTGTGAAAATTATATCAGTAACGAAAGGGGAATATTGTTATTGACTAAACCTAAAGTTTTATTAATTTTATTGATGTCACGAAAAACAGAACGTTCTTGGCAGGATTCATGCTCCAATAACTAGTGGTCGTCACCTTCTACTCCATGATAATTTATCTAATTGCGCTCAGTCAGACATATGTAAGGCTTTCCCTGTCAGACTTTTACGCTCGGAGGTATCCATAATAAATATCGATGTGCCTAATGTAGTGTCGAAGGAAGAGAGAGTATTTCACTTGCAGCAAGCATTTACATTTTATCTAGGAAATTAGCTTAAATTATGGGATGCAATGCGATTGTTTAAAAAGTTTTTCATAACTTTTTTACTTAACAATAAATATGACAAATATTATGAATCGTTGATAAAAATTCGCAGCCAAGGCTAGAAAACCTTAAAAATTGGCAAATAATTTTCAGCCATAGTCAATAAACAAACATCAGCTATTGTCAAATAAAAACTTTGAGCATTCTTCCAAATCAATTTAGCAAAGTTCATGAACAAATCCTAACGAAGATCAATAATAATCCTCAGCCAGTATCAATAAAAACCTTCGGCCGTGATCAGTATCAACTTAGTAAAGATCAATAACAATCATAGGAACTTTAACAACATTAATCAAAAGAACCCCTAGAAACTATCTGTGTGAACCCCTAGTAATTATCGATAACAACCCCGAGAAACGGTCAAGAACAATCGCATCTACGGGAAAGTACAACGCTAAAACTTCTAGTCAGTAAAGAAGCTCCAAAACTGCCCATGAAATCCTTAGCAACCGCTATCTCAATTACAATCACCAATCTCAATAACAACCTTCGGCCGTCGTTAGTATCAACTTAGCAAACATCAACAATAAGCCTAGGGTCTTTAACCCCTAGTAAGGATCAATAACAACCCTCACCAATGGTCAAGAACAAATCTGAGCGACAATCAAGAAAAACCTTCAGAAATCATCAGTAACAACTTAGCAACGGTCAAGATCAATACTAGAAACGATCAACAACAACCCCAGCAATAGTTAAGAACAATTGCATCTATGATATAGATCAAGATAAGCATCGCTAGTTAATAAAATATTTCAGCAACTATCTAAATGAATCTTTGGTAATCTACAATAACAACTTAGCAACGGTCATGACCAAATTTTAACAAGGATCAATAACAATCCTCACCAACTTACAATAACAACCTTCAAGAATCACCAGTAAGGGTGATGGACAACTGTGCACGGAGTAACTGTGCACGAGCCCATTTGTGCACGTCGGTAGCCACTGGTACAACTGTGCATATTATTGGCCACATGCACAACTGTGCACCGGGCCATCTGTGCACGTCTACATATCTACGTGCACAGATGGGACACTCCCAATTATGCACGTCGAAATTTCGACGTGCACAGATGGTACCCTACTAACGGTTCACGTGAACATATGAGATTCTCCCAACTGTGCACGTCGAAATTTAGACGTGCACAAATAGTACCCTACCAACGGTTTACGTGCACAGATGGGAGACTCCCAACTGTGTACGTCTCAATTTGCGAGGGATACATCTGTGCACGTCGAGGGCCGGTGGTACAACTGTGCACGTGCACAGACGGGACAATCCCAACTGTGCACTTCTAGGGCCAGCGGTACAACTGTGCACATTGTTGGCCACTGATACGTGCATAGTTGGGAGTGTTCCATATGTGCACGTACAACGTTAGTTAAGCACATTCTGTGCACATCTATATGTCGACGTGCGCATTTGGGAGTGTCCCATCTGTGCACGTGCACAGTTGTGCCAATGGACAACAACGTGCACAGCTGTACCACCGGCCCTCGACGTGCATAGTTGCTCCATTCACAGTTGTACCCCTCGCAAATTGAGACGTGCACAGTTGGGAGTCTTCCATCTGTGCACGTGCATAGTTTGTAGTATACCATCTGTGCACGTGGACTTGCAACTTTAAAATCTGATCGTATTATTTGAGACGTGCACAGTTGGGACGGTACCATCTGTACACGTCTACTTTCAGACGTGCACAGATGGTACCCTAGCAACGGTTCATGTGCACAGATGGGAGACTCCCAATTGTGCAGGTCAAAATGTAAACGTGAAGAGATGGCCGGTGTGCAGTTGTGCCTGTGGCCAACAACGTGCATAGACGGGCTCGTGCACAGTTGCTCTGTGCACGCAGTTGTACCTTCCTCATCAGTAACAACTCAACAATGGTCAAGAATAATCACACCCATGGTAAAGAACAACGTTTGCAATGCTAGTCAATAACAAACCTCAGAAAATGTCAATAGGAACTTTCAACAATCGTCAATAACAACTTAACAATGGCCAAGAACAAACTCCAGAAACGATAAAGACCAACCAATATGATATTTGTCCTCAATAAATCAATACAGTTCTAAATAATTTTATTTTTACCAAGCAATTAGTTTTCCGCTATTGAATTATGAAATATCTCGACTACTTGAATTAGCAATTTTCTACTCATGTTTAGTAGCTCACTTTTCGCTAATGAAATCTGTAAAATTTCACTAGAAATTAGTCACATTTTACCAATTTTGATTCAGAGAGGAAAAAAACTTGAAAACTAAAATATACTTCTGTAAGCGCATTTATTTTTATTTTGTATTAATCTTTGGCACACAATAGATTTTTACTCTTGTGGCCTTTTCTCGCACAACGAGCCATTATTTATTCACAGCCTTATAAACAATATATTTTTCATAAATCTCCACTCCCCTACAAGCCCACAATTTTCAAGTTATCAAAAAATGTGCTGTCACAATGATAAGCGGTAGTTTAAATTTTTAGTAGATTAATAGTAGATAGAGAACTCGCATGATTTGCCACGTTCGCTACGCTCGCGTAGCAAACTTGATGCTCGTTGGTAATTGGCGTATTCCGCTCGTTGCACACGATGCTTTCCCCAATCACCGCACCAGAACGAGCCACCACGTTCGTTCAGAACAATCTAAGTTGCGATGCGCAGTTTCAAGGAGATGGGGCAGATTGGGGATGCGCATGGCATTCCTTAGTTCTCTAGGGGAATAAATTTCACATTACTTCGCTTTGACTTCACCAATCGAGTAAAGACCAACTTAGATTCTTCTGAACGAACGAGTAAGTCGCAAGTTTCGGCGAGGGTATTTGGGGGAAAATATATAACCCACTGTCTATGGTGCTAAAACTTATGAATATTACATTAAGCCTGAAATGTGCATATCAAGCTCAGTGGAGTAATGATAATAAAATAATGGTAAAAAATCGTGTATCGGTCAGGTGATTGCAATGAGCTTTATATTTTCAAATTCTGTCTCCTAATTATAAATATATTATACAATGTTGATAAACAAACACAACTTTGACATGAAGCATAAAAAAAATTTATTCTTACTTAACACTTTGCAAATCTGACTTTTCCCTTCAAACCTGCATATAAAGCAAGTTTGTAACAACAATTCACAGATAGTAGTTTTCATTTGATCGTACATGTTTTATGTTTTTTTGAACAATACATTCTGTGGTACAATTGTGCAAATATGTCAATTTGAAAAAAAATTTGTTTGTAACGCTGTAAATTGCAAACAGTTCAGCGTACAAAAAAACAGCAGAAAGAAAAAAAGTGTTAATTTTGCTCAGGAAATGGTAGGAATGATTTAATAAAAAAAATTTGTTAATGATGAATTAAATTGTTCAAAAAATGGTTTAAACAAAAACTGACCAAGATAAAAAAAATAATCAAGATATTTGTAATCAGGGGACTTTTTCTGACCTTTTGAACAAACGATATCTCCGGGACCTATTAGTGCATACAGAAGTGGTAATGGCGACTCGATTATTTGAAGAAATATTTCTTTGGCATTTATGGTCTAGGGTTAATTACAGCCGTGCACTTTAAACGCAACGGATCCAAGTTCAATTTCTGCTGGAGGTGGAGTTTTCATCGAATTGTTCTGTTTTAATTTCATCAAGATTTTAAATTATATACTTTCTTTGTATTAAGTATGTATAATAATAACAATGTTAATTATAATTTAGGCTGAAGGAATATAGTTCACGTAGGAAAATGTGTATTACAATTTAAGTGCGAACTATTTTATTGCCGTTGGTTTTATTGCGCATGGTTTAAGCCAAAGAAATATCTATTTGAATCAGTGGGATATTTTTTTGCTTCAAATATTCAAGAATTTGATGTGGTTCGAAGGATTATTAATTCCGACTCATGGCACATTCATTTGGAACAATGAGTCATTCATCCCAGGTTACAATTTGGATTGGCAGCCACAGTTGACGGTCGGCCCAAGGTCGGGCTGGCTTTAGCAACTGAATTTTGGTAACCAAGGTTGGCCCCACTATACCAACTGTGGCCCAAGGTTTGGTCGACGGTCGTATACATATCCATAACACTACGGTCGGCCCGACTCTGGGAGACAATTGGCCCGCACATCGGCGTAATATTATCCAGTGCAAGTAACCTTTCTGCTGCCGACCGTCGGCCCAACTCTGCCCCAAGGTTGGGTCGACGGTCCCTTAGGCTCTGGCAAATTGGCTCTAAATAACCATAACACTAAGGGCGGCCCGACCCTGTGCGATAGTTGGCCCGACCATCGGCGTGATATTATCCAGTGCAAGTAACCTTTCTGCTACCGACCGTCGGCCCAACCCTGGCCTACGGTTGGGTCGACGGTCGTTTAGGCTTTGGCAAATTGGTTCAAAATAACCATCACACTACGTTCGGCCCGACTCTGGGCGATAGTTGGCCCGACCATCGGTGTAATATTATCCAGTGCAAATAATCTCACTGCTGTCGACTGTCGGCCCAATTCTGGCCCAACTTTGGGCCGACCATCGGATGCACTGTGGCAGATTGGTCGTTACGACCGCAAGAATGCGGTCGGTCCGACTCTGGATACAGCAGTCGGTTAGCCACAAGTCACCTTGATGCACCCGACGGTCGGTCAAACCTTGGCCCAAATATGGGCCGGCCGTCAGATATACTAGGGTTCATTATTTCAAACCGACCGAAATTTGGGTACAAATAGCTGGATTTTTGTGTAGACATACCCATATTTGTACCGAAATTTCGGGAAACGCAGAAACTTCCTTTTTTTCTAAGAAAAAAAATTCAAAGCTCCATCTTTATGATAAATTGTAAATGTTCCGAAAAATTTACATTTTATGTAATTCTTAATCGTTTTAAAATAGTCTGAAACACCTAAAAATCAAAACGTTACACGAAAGTTTAAAAAAATTGTCATTAAAAAAATTTTCGCAGTACGTGATAAAATTTTTAAGTTCCGTCGATGCAAATTTCAAATGCTCATTAAGAATGACATTTTATGTCATTATCAAAAGTTGTAAAATGGCCTAAAACGCCAGAAAACAAAATATTACACGAAGAAAAATTAGTCAAAGTGGGCGCAAAAAAAAATGTTTGAAAGAAAATTGTATAAAAAATGTTTGAAAAAAAAAATTGTTTAAACAAATTTTTATAAAAAAAATTGTTTAAAGAAAAATTTTTGAAAAGAAATTTGTTGAAACAAATTAAAGCAAAAATGTTGAAAAAAATTGGTTTTAATCAGTTTAAATTATTTATTTAAAAATTATTTCATTTATATTCCCGTTAACAGTTAATTTATTTTACATCTACATGATGTCGCATCATAATAAAAAAATTAATGAGAAAAAAGAGTTAAAAAATTGTTTCTTTTCAACTGCCTTGAGCTGTGGCTTATGAGGATGGTTTTTTTATTGACTTTCAATTCTGTGGGTATAGAGTAATGGGTAAGATTCTCGACTGTCAGGCGATAGATTCAGGTATAGATGTAGGTTCGAAACCCCGTAGCGTTAGAAATTTTATTTGTAATATAATGTTTAAAAATGTAATATATATGTATTCATTCTGAGCAGGACCATTAACATTGATAGTCAAAATACTCGCCATCAATTATTATTTAATTTTTGAATACCTATTTTGTGTATTTCCACCTGTTTAGTACGAACCTTCAAAAACCAAAGTCGGCTTGTACAAGGTTGGGCCGGCATCATCTTAACAGATGGCCCATATATGGGACCAAATGTCGGGCCGACGTTGAGAAGCCAAAGGCGGTTGACCGTTATCATTTAGCTGGTTGGCCCGACCAGTGGCGCACAAAGTTGGACCGACCTTCCGACGGTTGGCCCGACCGTGGACCGACGATCAATTCGCAGAAGAAGCGTTGGTTAAACAACGCTTCTTCTCAATGTTGGGCCAACTTTGAAAACCAATGGTATGCCAACCTTGTATTCCGCGGTTGGCTTAACCATGACAACCATTGTTGGCCCAACTGTGTAAAATAGGGACGGCATGCGTTATCATTACGCTGGTTGGCCCGACCATTGGCTCACAAAGTTGAGCCGACCTTACAAAGGTTGGGCCAACCATGGCCCGAACGACAATTCGCACCTGCGATATTTGGTTTAAAATATACATTTTTGTCTTCAGTTAACATTTCCTTGATTTAAAGAAATATTCCCCATCATGAACCAATAATATGAACCAATAATAATAAAATATAAGAGAGAAACATACTTTAAACAATATCTTCTTTTTTCGTGGATATATTTTGCTGGAGGGGCGGGGAGGGGGGGCTGGAAACACCAGTTCCCGTTAGATCACTGAAGTTAAGCAGTGTTGGGCGCGGTTAGTACTTGGATGGGTGACCGTCTGATACTACTGCGTTGCTGTTGGCGGTGATGGGTGTGGTGAGCCCACACTTGTAGTTATTTACTTCAAGAAACTATCCACCTAGAAACACTACCCGAATCGGGTAGTGTCACGCTTACCCCTTGAGGCTCGCCGAAAGGGAAATGGCTTAATGGTATATATAATAATTTGGTATGAGTAACGTATATTAAAATTCAGATACATTCGTATATTAAAAGTATATTATTTTGAAAACATTTTCAGCAGTGCTGAAAATGTAATTGTTTTTGGTTAAATGTAAGTGTTTTTTCGTTGAAAAATCAACCATTTATTTGAAAATGCATCTTTGTAAGTTGGAAATTAGACTATTATTATTATTATAGATTAGCAGTTCGAACTCGAAAGTTCA
>CAKNYM010053256.1:775479-816931 GCA_932195095.1 Andricus curvator | reverse complement strand
GTTTTGTTAATCTTCGGCTAACTCAAAAGGAGTGAAATAAAAAAAAAATACATAATTTTCGGGACGACTAGCCAAATGTTGAAAATGGGCTAGTCATCCCGAATTTCGGGACGACTAGCCAAATGTTGAAAATGGGCTAGTCATCCTGAATTTCGGGACGACTAGCCAAATTTTGAAAGTGGGCTAGTCATCCCGAATTTCGGGACGACGAGACACTTCGTTTTTTTTAATTTTTCACACCCCTACTTGTGACTTATAAACCCTTTTGAAATTAATTATAAGATTTTATATTAAATAATTTTTCATAGAAAAATTTATTTGTACATAATTGTCGAATTCTACAATCCAAATATTTTCGAATGCTCAGGCTTCAATGTGCAATTACTTCGCCGTTACATCCCTGCATTAGTTAGGTCCATCAAACTAGCACCTCTACAATCATAATTCCCAAATTTCTTTGTATCCGAATTTTGGGCTTTTTTTGGGCTGTATTGCCGATTCCCAAAAACTACCCCTAACGAAAATAAAATTACCCCCTATGTGAAAACTCAAACTCGGAAGAAACAAAGTACACCACAATTTTGGGCTTATTTTGGGCTCTCGAATGCACTAAACAAAATTTCCAAAAACTACCGCTATTTTCACAAAACCACCCCCTAAGTAAAAACTCAAACCTGGAAAAAACAAAATAGAAAGTAATGTTGGGCTTTCCTTGGGCTCACGAATGCTTGCATTTTTTCTTGCAAAAACCACCCCTACATCTAAAAATTCAAACGCCTATTTATGAATTCGAATTTGAATTTTCAAGCAGCCCAAAAATCAGACACTCTATTCACCCTATAAAATTCCGAGTCCCAACCATCAGAACCTCCATTTACAAAGTCAATTTCTAAAAAAGATGATTTTTTTACAAAATAACATCTGCATGGTATTAAAGGGTTGTTTTTTAACGTTAAGGGTAGGAGCCCAAAAACCGGTCTTGGTATTTTCGAGGAGCCTTAAAATCAGAGAATCCATTTACACTGCAAAAACTTAAAAAAATAGCTCCAACCCTTAACGTTAAAAAACAACGCCTTGATAACACACAGATACTACTTTGTCAAAATATAATCTTTTATAGAATATTACTGTGTGAATAGAATCTCTGATTTTTGGGCTCCTTAAAAATTTCAACACCGAATTTTGGGCTCCAACCCTTAACGTTAAAAAACAACCCCTTGATACCACGCAGATATGACTTTGTCAAAATATAATCATTTTTAGAATATTACTGTGTTAATAGAGTCTCTAATTTTTGGGCTCCTCAAAAATTCCAAAAATGAATTTTGGGCTCCAACCCTTAACGTTAAAAAACAACCCCTTGATACTACGCAGATAATACTTTGTCAAAATATATCTTTTATAGAATATTACTGTGTAAATAGAGTCTCTGATTTTTGGGCTCCTTAAAAATTCCATCACCGAATTTTGGGCTCAAACCCTTAAAGTTAAAGAACAACCCCTTGATACTACGCAGATATTACATTGTCAAAATATAATCTTTTATAGAATATTACTGTGTAAATAGTTTCTGATTTTTGGGCTCCTCAAAAACTCCAACACCGAATTTTGGGCTCAAACCCTTAACGTTAAAATAGAACCCCTTGATACCACGCAGGTATTACTTTGTCAAAATATAATCTTTTATAGAAACTTTTTAAATGGAGTTTCTGATGTTTTGGACTCGGAATTTTATAGGGTGAATAGAGTCTCTGATTTTTCGGCTCCTTGAAAATTCGAATTCATAGATAGGCGATTCTGAATTTTTTTTTCGAGCATTCGAGAGCCCAATATAAGACCAGAATTATGATGCACTTTGTTTTTGCAGATTTTATTTTTGGAAAAAGGGTGGTTTTTTACACATAGGGGGTGGTTTTTTGAATTTTTTGCCAAGCATTCGAGATCCCAAGATAAGCTCAAAATTCTGGTGTACTTTGGTTCTTTCTAGTTTGAGTTTTTACATTAGGGGCAGTTTTATTTTCGGTTGGGTAGTTTTTGGAAATTGGTTGTTGGCGCGTTGAAGAGCCCAAAAAAAAGCCAAAAATTCTGTCGTCTTTGATTTTTGATTTTTTCAAATTTTTATGTAGTGGAGGTGCTGGCTTACGTCAAGCCAGCTCCTCCACTCCAAATTTGAATTTTCAAAAAAAGTAGTGGAGCCCAAAATCAGCAATACAGCCCAAAAAAACCCCAAAAAATGCCCAAAATTCTGATACAAGAATATTGTAATACGGAGTACTAATTTTATTTTATTTCACTAATACGAGGTTTAACCTATGTTCAAGGGTGCAAATATGATGATGGAAATTCTCATTTTGAGACCATTGACATTTGAGATGCAACAAATTTAAGACCAGCGTTTTTCTGTGTAAGATTGTATTTTTGAGAATAGATAAGAAAAGTCTAAATTATATACATTCTCTTTAAACTTGTCCTTTTGTGTGTCTTAAACTTTTAGATTTTACCCGACATCTTTAATAGATAAGAGGTCTCTCGGATGGTGTTTATTTTGGAAGCTCTGTAAAAAGAACCTTTGAAAATAGCAGAAAAAATCTTCTTCGAAGATGAGAAAATTTTGCGTGTCAAAATTTCAAAATGTAGTTGCACGCCTACTAATTGTTTCTGTTGAATGTATTTCATTGCAAACCTATTCAGAAACATTATTTACAATATTAAACAAGATTAATTAACAATAACTTTAAATATCTTTCTTATATTCAATACATGTTTAAACATGTACAACATGAATAAAAAGGTTTCTAATAAAACTTTTAAATCATCTTTTTTGATAAAAAAGTATCTTCTGAACTTGTAGATGCAATGCTGAAACTTACATTGTATCAAAAATTAATATTGTTATAGATAGAGCCATTATTTGAGATTACGGTTACGCGATACAGAAAACTGGGACGGCCTTCAACAGAATTTCCAGCCTTTCTAGCTCGATAACTATTTCCCTTGGCATAAGAATAATAATATCGAGTTGTAATCGACGCTCTTATTACAGGTCGAACTGATTCAGATAAGGTCTACAATATGCTATAGGTAATTTCTGAAGAACAGTATTAATCTTTTTGAAAGCTGTAGTTACGCCCTCACGAGGCGTGCTAAGTACTCGCACATATTACATAAGGAAAAGATTAATTAGTGCGATAAGTAAGGCTGTCTGAGTGCATATCTGCGAATTCTCTCCAGGCCCTTCAATGAAGGCCAATACGTAACCATAATCACCTAATATTTCTCACAATCTTATTCTCAAAGGTTTTATTTCTACATTTTATATCCTCATCTTTCATTGTACATATTCGTTTATAATATTGCAAGAAATATTTATCCGAGTAGCACAGATTATTTATGTAGAACAATACTTTTTAAAATAAAAAAACTTCCTAAAATTTTAAGCCTGCAACCATTTGTTTTTTTTACCAAGAAAATTATAGGTCAGTTTCCTCTGAAAATAATAATGTATGAATGCATGTATGTATGAATGTATAATGTATAAAACAATATTTATTTTTTTCTTTCGGGTTTTAATTTAAAAAATTGAATATTTAGGAGATTGTCCAAAAAATTTTTTAGCTATAGACCAAAAAATATTTTGATTATTTATCTACTGTTGGTTATCTACTGTTAGGAAATAGGAAACTCTATATGAATGATTGCCAAAAAGTTGACCATTTTAGACAATAAAATTTTCAAAAACAACAAATTTTTATAAAACAATAATATTTTCTAAAACTTTGTAAATAAAATTTAATGTGTAAATCTACAACACTGAGCGAAGAATTCCCGTGTAGTTCGGGTTTACATCCCAATAGTTCGGGTAGTTTCTCTTTCTTTTAGTTTTACACGAAGGTTTGGTGCGCTTGCACTACTGAGACGTGCGATCACCCGAACAATTCGGGTGGTCAACCGAAACAGCAGCAACCGAAGTGGTGGGGGGCCCGCCCCAATACTTGGGGAGCTTGCACGAATGATTCAGGAGATTCGAGTCGTCAACCGCGTTGGATGTTGCGCGTTCGATGTTTGCGCATGTTCGCTAATGGCCGCAGCTGATGAACATCAGGTTCTTCCCGAATGTCACTCTTTCTAGGTTATGTCGAATTTATTGTTCATCACTCATATTTATAATAACAGATCATTCTATGATTAGGTAAATCACATAATCGAAAACTCGATAATGTACATGTAGTGCTTTAGGACAGGGTTGAACTATAATCATCAACGTGTAAGATTTTTAATTGATTCCAGTTGTCTAACGACCTTAATCATTCGTGCCACTACCCGAATCATTCGTGCAAGCTCCCCAAATATTGGGGCGGGCCCCCCACCACTTCGGTTGCTGCTGTTTCGGTTGAGCACCCGAATGGTTCGGGTGATCGCACGTCTCAGTAGTGCAAGCGCACCAAACCTTCGTGTGAAACAAAAAAAAAGAGAAACCACCCGAACTATTGGGGTGTAAACCCGAACTACACGGGAATTCTTCGCTCAGTGAAGTTAAAAAATGTTGTTCACAGAATTTTGGAAAGTCGTATTGTTCTAAGAAAAATACAGTAATAGCCGACTTCATTCACATTTTAGCTAAAATTTCTAAAGAGTGCAAGATAGAGAAAAGTGCTAAGAGACTATTTTTCCTAAGTTTTCAATTAAAATAACTTTGTTCTTTTCACTTTTTTCTTATCTCGTCTCGCTATTTTCAAAAAACGCAAATTTTCATATTTCATCAAAAGAAATACAATTTCTCTTCTTCAAGACATGGGTATAAGATAATTTCTTATGGGATATATGCATCGGATGAGTACGAATTAAAAAAAATAATAAAATGATGACCTTTTTGAGAAAATTGAGTGTAGAGATTTTCAGAAAACTCGCCGGCATTTTGGAAATTTTAAAATCTTTTTAAATTTTCTGGCGGATTTCAAAAGTGAATAGCACGATCTATCAGAGTCAAGAAGAAAATATTAAATAGCTACATTGCTTTAGATACTACAACACTTTAAAATAATATTTGAACAAATGTTTACAAACTGCGTCACCAGCTTTAGAAGTTCTAACACAAATGACTTAGTAAAAAAACATTTCTTCTAATCGGTGAAATGGGGGTCGTCTAAAAACCCTAAAAAAACAAAATATTTTGTCCCGAAACGATTCTGTAACTTGAGCATGCACAGCCTGCAAAATGACTTCGGTTCAGGTTGGCAACCCAAAAACTTTAACTTGCTCGAAACTTCACTTTAAACATTTACAAAAATTTCTCGAAATTTTCGGTTATTTATTATAAGTTACCATAAATTACAGCCAGAGTTACCGGAAATTACCGTAAATTTCAGGACATTTTTCTATTGAACTTTCTAGCCGATTCAGGCTTTTGGGTTTTCGGGTCAAGCCGGGTTCTTGGGTCGGCCTGCGTACCTGAAACCCGATTTGACCCGTCAGGATCAGGTTGAAAAAAATATTGCACACCCCGAATAATGTATAACGTTACATTTTCAAAATGCAACAGTATTGTTTGAAATAAAAAAACAAAGCTCTCAGTAAACAATATCTTTAATGAAAAAAATATATATATAATCAACAAATTACGATTGAACAAATACAAAGATATTGGAATCACAACGATCATAGTTTATTGAAATTAAGAATATACCCCACTCGAGCAAAAAGCCGACGAACGGACGGACACTCGACCGAAACTATAAGGGTTTCTCCGCGGGGCTAACAAAACCCTGAGAAAATATAAACACAACTCTCAGTAAATAATGTCTTTGTTAAAACAAAATAACGCATAATTAACCAAGTGAAATAAACATATTGATGTTCCATAGTTCGTTAATTTGCCTGGGTGTTTTATTTTTCAGGCTAATTATGTCCAGATTTAGGAGTTCCGGGAATATCATCAAAGAAGCCTTCACGGAATGGAGATAGGTCAGGGACTAAAGGTGATTCTGGAGTAGATTGACGTATATGTGGATGACTATTGGGGCCATGCTGATAATGGCTAGGTTGAGAAGCATCCGATGATTCAGACGTACCGTCTGGATAAAGTCCACTAAATCTGAGATGTGGAGGCAATAGTTCAAGTATATGAGGAGGTGTTTCTGGAAGTAGTTGTGGAGCAACATGTGGAGGTCTTGAGGAATCCCCCACTAAATCTGTATACAATCCAGCAAAATTGAGATGTGGAGGAATATAGGGCTGGTTTGTCTGGGCGGTTAATCTGACATGATGTGCGGGCCTCTCGTTAACATTGACAGGGTGATTGCCAATATGACGCTGGGGTTTTTGTCGATCCCCATACCCGGGGCCAGGTTTTTTATCTGATGATTCTGTAAACAGGAAAAAAAGATTTAGGAATTTGGGAGTTGTTCATAAATTAAGTCACACATATCGGTGGAACTGGATATTTCGTGATGTTATGAACTTTGTCCTATATTGGGCCTACAAGTAGTAAAGGATATTTGTGTACGTCCATATGAAAAGGAGCCTCATAGTGATTTCCAGTTCAAGACATATTAGCATTTTTCTAAGTCAAGGTCAAAATTATCATTTCCGGGTTTGACTGAGCAATGTTACGAGGATCTATGTGAAATCTATTTCAGTACGTAGAGGGGTCAGTATACTCATGTCCCAGAAGTAGGGTTGTAATGTTTCATGAAACTTTGAACAAATGAGAAGTTTCATGAAACTTTAAAAACGTTTCAAAGTTTCAAACATTAGGGCGGGAAAATTCAAAATATGAAAAATACTATTAAGTATTAAATATAAACACTTAATGGTATCCTTTGTGTTTCAAAGAAAATCTTTTCAATTAATTTAAATAAATAAGTCACATGTTAATTGTTAGGCCGTGTCTAGTCATCCCGAAAAATTAGGGGGGTTGGACCAATATTATTTATGTGGCCAGTCACAGGGGTGCCTTCCCGCCCCCACAAGACGTTGGAAAAGGGGTAGGTGTTTCACCAACATTATTTATATGGCCAATCACAGGGGTGCCTTCCTGCCCCCACCCGAAAATTCGGGACGACTAGCCAAGCTTATGAAAAATATTGCACTACTCATCCCGAATTTCGGGACGACGAGACACTGCGTAATTGTTAATAACATGTAGTTTTTTAAATATTTTATTTAAAAAAATTGATTTCAATACAATGAAAATGAATTTCGTATTTAATACATATTTAATTGATAGAATGTTTGTTTTTTAAAGCAATTTCATTAAAAATGTAGAAAATTCGAATGGAAATAGATAAAATGTCATTTTGCTATTTCATTAAACTATCAGGCTTATTTTTATAAATTTTTTTCTTTCAAGAACATGTTTTAATTTCTATCAGTGCTATATCTCTCAATATTTTAAATAAATATTTGATATAGAAATTCGTATTTGCAGAAGAAAGTTTAAATCTAGTCTGAACGTTTGGTTCCGTTAACAGTGTTAAATGTCCTTACCTCAACCTGACATGAGTGCGCACGCGCATACGTGTTTGTGAAACTTTCAAACGTTTCAGAAACTTTGGTTCCATGAAACGTTTCATTGTTGTATGAAACTTTCAATGTTTCAATGAAACGTTTCATGGACTCACAACCCTACCCAGAAGCAATCGGAAATTGGTATAATTCACGTTCCAAGAAAAAAAAATAATTAGTGCGCTTGTGGCGCTGGCCAACCTTAGATGCATTTTTATCGAAAAACAAGTTTTTAAACCTAGAGGGTTCGTCTCAGACTTAGGATGCCGTGAATCTATGCGGTTATATGCCCCCATATGTAACTCCATACCGACCATAAGGGACCATCTATAAACTATGTTACCAATTTTGGGCTATTTTTTACCCTCCCCCCGGCCCCCACACTGAAGACTGTAGTTCGCCCCCCCCCCCCCGAAAAAAGTAACGTAGGTTGTAAATTTGTGCACTTTAATGTCTGTGCTTTCCCTAATTTTTTATCACTAGGAAAAAGGATTTCGTATAATTGGTCTGGATTAGAAATTAATATAACATTTATTGAATTCTAAGGACAAGAATACAATCTTTTATCGTCAAAATTTCTTTCCAGACTAACTCATTGATCGGTCTCAGACCTCACACTTCGCCCTAAAGTGGGGCTAATATAAAGAAATTTTATCGTAAAATATACTATGACGAAAAGAAAAAAGGAATATAATATTGAGAGTAAAAAATATGGTATATATGTATTGTAGCCGATCCTACATAACACGTGCAGGCTGGTCAAAATTAAAATTATATAAAGTAAAATTAATTATATTATACATACTCCCCCCGTTGAGAGAGTAAGCGATCAACATTCAGGTTTCATTAACTTGGTCGTCGATAGGTAGGATACCAATTTTTTTTTACAGGTCTTTTTAGAAGATTATTTGCAGTCTTTACAGTTACACTTCTAACAATACCATCGCTTCCAGGATGCAATTGGTGAATTCTCGCTGAAGGCCATTGCATGCAAGGAATATTATCGTCCTTTACAATTACAAGCATGCCTTCTTTTGGATTGACAGTATTAACATTCCATTTTTGACGTACAGTTAATTCGTTTAGATATTAGATACTCCATCTTTTCCAAAAATCTTGTCGAATTTTAGAAATTATTTGCCATGCAGACAATCGATTCGAAGGTAAAGGCTGAAAATCAGGTTCAGGTAAAGCAGTCAATGAATCAGCGATTAAAAAGTGTCCTGGTGTCAGAGCAGAAATATCGTTAACATCTGACGAAATAGGAGTCATTGGTCTTGAATTCAAAATCGATTCTATTTCCACAGAAAGCGTGTTGAATTCTTCGAAAGTAAGGAGAGCAGTTGAAACCACTCGCTTGAAATGATGCTTATAAGATTTCACGCCAGCCTCCCAAAGTCCGCCGAAATGTGGAGAGGAGGGTGGAATGAAATGAAAATCAATATTGTTGTTGTTAGCAAAGCTGAAAACGTTATCTTTAAATTTTTTCGATTTGATAAGATCGTATAACTCATTGAGCTCGTTTCTTGCACCTTGAAAATTAGTAGCATTGTCACAATATACTGACTCAGGTTTACCACGGCGCAGGAGTGACACGTCTTAACGCGCCTAAGAAATCTTCAGTACTCAAGTCGCTTACTACTTCAATATAAATTGCTTTTATAGTCATACATACGAAAACAGCCACGTATACCTTCAGTTTCTTTTGATTTCTATATTTACGTTCTAGTTTTAGTTTTAGTTACGCGAGCGTTAGTCAAATCACCCATCTTGTACTCGGCCAATCTTGCTTTGGCGCGAAAACAAATTACGCATTTTCTGATGATTTTTTTAATTTTATTTTGTCCATTTATAGGCCAGTACTTTTGACGCATAGCATATAAAGTAGTCTGTACTCCTGCGTGATAGTGCACGGAATGATAACTTATAATTATAAAATCAGTTATAAAATTCGATTTAGGCAATATAACGGGATGCTACTTGTCAAAAGAAAGATTAGCATTTTTTAAACGCCCCCCTACTCGTAGTAAGCCTTCTGCACCAATAAACGGATCAAAGTTATAAATTCGACTTTTATTGCTCAAGGATTTTTCTTCTGTTAAACTCTCTATTTCTTTATAAAAACAGGATTTTTGAACAATTCGAATTAAAACCGTTTCAGCATGGTAGTATACCCTGACACCTTGCCTTAAATTCCGATTTCGGCCAAAATTCTTTATCTTCACTTAGCCAAGTAGGCCCGTGAAACCACAATTTACTTTTTATGAAATTGTTAGGTAATTGCCCTCGTGATAGTTCGTCAGCAGGATTATCGCTCGAACGAACGTGGCACCATTGATTGACGTCAGTTTTACTTTGTATCTCTGAGACTCGGTTTGCTTCAAAACCTTTTAATGTAATAGGCTGTTTATGTAACCAATGTAATACAATCTCTGAGTCTGTCCAAAAAATTATAGTGTTGCAAACAGTGAAAAGTGAATTTTTAACCTTTTCGTATAAATTGGCCAGTAATAAAGCACCGCATAACTCCAATTTCGGTATAGAGAGCTTTTTCAAAGGAGCTACGCGAGACTTGGAACACAAAAGAGCGCATTGACTTTCCTTATCTCCGTTACGTGACAGAACATATAAACATGATCCGTAGCCCTTCTCACTCGCATCGCAAAAACCATGTCACTCTGATCCCAGAGGATTTTTGATTAAAACGTTTCTTGGGAACAAAATATCATTTACTGATTCTAATTGTTCGCAAAAGTTCACCCAATTATAATGTATGGATGAAGGTACAGACTCGTCCCAAGTAATCTTTACTTCCCAAAGTTGTTGCACTTTTAATTAAGCATATAAAATTATCGGACCGAGAAGACCTATAGGATCAAATAATTTTACGATTTCTGAAAGAATAACTCTTTTCGTGATCGTTTTATTGAAGTCAGGACTTTTAAAGAAATGCATGAAAGAATCCTCTCTAGCCTTCCAATATATACCCAGAGTTTTAGTCACGTAATTTTTGTTTAGTTTGAAATCGTTATTAAGACTTTTCTCATTCACGCCTTTAAGTATATTAGGTTCGTTGGAAGCCCATTGCCGAAGATTAGGACAAGCTCGACTCAAAAGTTGAGTAATCTGATCCTAAATTTTTCGTGCCTCTTGAAACGTAGAAGCGCCGGTTATCAAATTATCGACGTATAAATATTTTTTTAACAACTCTGCCGCTAGAGGAAAAGCATGACCCTCCTCATCGGCCAACTGATGTAAACATCGGATAGTGAGAAAGGCTGCTGGGGCAAAACCAAACGTTACCATATTCAAATAATATTCGTTTATCTAATTGTTTTCTTGCCAAAGAATTTTCTGATATTTACGGTATTCTTCACGAATTAAAAATTGCCAATACATTTTCTCTATATCTGCTATGAGTACATACGCGTGAAATCTGAAACGGATTAATAGGGAAAAAAGGTCGTCTTGAATGATAGGACCGACCATTAATGTTTCATTTAAAGAAATTCCCGACGTGCTGTTTGCTGATGCATTAAATACTACTCTTAATTTGGTAGTAGTACTGGATTCTTTAATAATCGCATGATGAGGAAAGTAAAATCCCTCAGGACCTTGAGTTGATTTTATTAGTGACATATGATTTAAATCCAAATATTCTTAAATTACAGCTGTATATTGCAGTTTAAATTCAGAGTTATTTTCAAATCTTTTTAATAAACCTTTCAGTCTTCCTAGAGCTTTCTGTTTAGATTTCCCTAATAACTCAGGCGATGTATTTGAAAGGCAATGCTACGATAAACCGTCCGTCCTCGTCTCGCGTTAGATGTTGTTTAAAGTGAGTTTCACACTCGATCTCTTCTTGAGAAAAATTAGACTGAGCTGTTATTTCTCCGACAGACCAAAAGTTTTCTATCAATGTTTTTGATTCCGCAAGTAAGCAATCAGAACGTTGAGGTGCTGTCGAATTCTTTGAAAATGCTAAATCGCCAGCAATTATCCATCCTAACCGAGTTTTTTGCAAATAAAGATCATTTTTATCTTGATACAGGTTAATTGAGCCGATTGAAAATAAAGATAAGGTTACTCCTGCCCCAATGAGCATATCAATTGAAGCGGGTATGTGAAAGTTTGGATCAGCAAGCAAAAGGGTTTTTCGGAATTTTGAGACACTCTCGAGGTATTCTTTGATTAGGGACTAAATCTGTAATATTAGGAACGATCAAGAAAGTCAGGGGGTGTTTATGCTCATTGTAAATTGATTTGAACGTAATAGAAACCATGCCATTTACTGATGTTATAAGATGATCAAGAGCACCAACAGAAAAAGAGCATTTAGATGGAGTGAGTTGCAACTTTTTAACAAAACTGATTGTTACGAAATTTGCAGTCGCACAAGTATCAAGTAAAACCCTAGCTTTAATTGAATTTTTCTTAATGTCAAAAGCTTCTACTATCGCACTCGTCATACATTGAAAAGATGGCTTGATGTAAGAGAAGTTGAGGCGATATTTGAAACACAGTTCTTTAGATTCGCTTTGATCTTGCGGCTTCGTAAAGTGTAATAAGGTGTTATGACGTTTACCGCATTTTTTACAATTTCCGAATTTACATTTTTTAGCTGAATGATTTCTTAAGCAACTAAAGCACAAAGAGGCACTTTTCACGATTTTAAAACGTTCATTGACCGTTAAATTAAAAAATTTACCACATTTGAAATACATGTGAGGCTCTGAATAAAAGGGGCATTTTTGAGAAATGGCAGTTACGAGTGCCTGACGCTTGGGTTCAATTTTACGTTTTTTAGCAGGGTTCGAATCTTTATCAACATTTTCAACCATAGAAGGATCGGCAGTTGCACGCTGAGATAAACGAGCAGCAGTTCTATAGAAAAAGTCTATGAGATCGTCTAATTTTGGGAATTCACTCTTTTTTATTGTCTCATCCCATTTCTCCAGAGTGAATTTATGTAATTTTTCTTCGATAATAGCAAAGACAATTTCGGGACTTAAATTTACACCTAGTGTAGCTAAAGATTGAAGGTGTTGTTGTGATTCGTCCGCGAGAGTTATCAACCCTTTATAGCATTCTTTTTCTTGAATAGGTAAAAGCAATAATAAACTTAAATGTCGTGATATTAAGGAACGCTTATCTTCGTATGATTTTTCTAAAAGGTTCCAAGCGCGATTGTAATTTTCGTCGGTGATAGAAAGAACTTGAATTTTGCGTAAAGCTTCGTCTTTGAGAACTGATTTCAAATATTGTAATTTTTCTACGTTAGAAAGTTCTTCATTGTTATGTATCATTGTGCGAAACGTATCTTCAAATGACAACCATTCTTCCATCTTTCCGCTAAAAGTTGGGAGTACCGTTTAAGGCAATTTGTGCTTCCTACGACTTGTCGATGCAACCGATACATTGCCATTTTCGATACCAGAGATCGATTCACGGCTGACTGTAGTAGCATTTGCACTAAATTGTGGCCATATAGATGTCAAAATATTGTGAGCTTGAGCAAGTATTTGAAAGTACAAATTTGAATAGATTTTTTCTCAGGGCTGTGGTCTGTTTCCGCATCGATTAATTGAATTTCATCGCATAATTCATCTAGAGTCGACAGGCAGGAAAGGATTGAATTATACCTGATTTGAATTTCAGCTGCTTGAGTGGGATTATTACGGTCAAATTGTGCAAGAAACTCTTGGAAGGAAGTTATATGTTCTTTAATTGATATACGCTTCTGTAAAAGCACGCTTTATCTATCAAATTCCTCCATTTTTAGAAATAATGTGTAAATTTTGAACAATGAATCCTATAAATCTTATGTGGCTGAACGAAATGATTTAATGGACACTTAATTTGTGATTCAATGATTTGACATACCTCGATGTACCTGATCCTGACCAGTAAAAGAATGATGTGTCGAAGGTGAGATGTCTCTTCGCATCGTCTCTAAGCGGATTGGTGGAAGGTGTTTGATCGCATAGCCCTGTTGCGCCTAGTTGCAGGACGTTTTTTAGTCGCATTGACCTGCTGTACGTATTGCAAGATGATAAATCGCATAGTCTTGCATTAATCTCTCACAAGATGTTAGAACGCATCGTCTCGTGAGGTGTTAAATCGTAGTGATGAATTTAAAGAAGGACTTAGTGACTTATCGATCTCTCACGAGATGTTTGAACGCATAGTATCCTGAGATGTCGAAGCGTATTGAAGAAAGGACTTGGTGCCTTTCCTTGACAAAAGCTTCGTGTGAATATCACTAATTATAGTAACTGTACGTAGTTCGTATAGTACAATGAATAATAAAATAAATGACTTCACGTCAAACGTTCACTTTTGTCACTGATTGTCACTGTGCACTGCCACTTTAGTTTATATACACTACACTTGAATTGTTTATACGTATACGCGTATACACAGGAACAGCGAATCATGACAACTGCAGTTTTTTGCACGATTTTGTAAAAAGTTTTAGAAAAAAGTTCATTTAATCTCGTCTCGAAGGACCATGTAAATTTCTGCACTATAATGTCTGCGCTTTCCCTAATTTTTTATCACTAGGAAAAAAGATTTAGTATAATTGATCTGGATTAGAAATGAATATAACATTTATTAAATTCGAAGGACAAGAATACAATCTTTTATCGTCGAAAGTTCTTTCCAGACTAACTCATTCAGCGGTCTCAGACCTCACACTTCGCCCTAAAGTGGGGCTAATATAAACCAAGTTTATCGTCAAATATACTATGACGAAAAGAAAGAAGGAATATAATATTGAGAGTAAAAAATATGGTATATATGTAGTGTAGTCGATCCTACATAACACGTGCAGGCTGCTTAAAATTAAAATTATATAAAGTAAAATTACTTCTATTATACATAGGTATTGGCTAAACACTCAGAATAAGAGCAATAAATAGGGTGACTTTTCACGAAAATAGAAGAATAGTAAAATAATTTTTAATCAGAAAGTTACATTATCAACCAAATAGTTGAACTTTCAAGCCAAATTTTTAACTAAACTGATGAATTTTCAAAAAAAGAGCGAAGTTTTAAAGCTAAAAAGTCGAATGTTGAGAAAGTTCATTTCGATCAAGAAAGGTGAATTTTGAAACAAATAGTACAATTTTCAACTAAAAAAGTTAATTTTACAATCAAAAAAGAGAATTTTTCAATAAAAAAATAATCGTTAAAATTTGATTTCAAGGAATTAATTTTCATTAAAAAAAAAAAAAAATTTAACCATTTGAACTCAACAAAAAAAAAGACGCATTTTCAACTAAATACATTAATTAAATAAGTTACATTTTCAACTTATAAAAGGTGAGTGTTGAACCAAAAGTGGATTGGGTAACTTTTCAGATAAGACAAATTCATTGTAATAAAAAAATAAAAATTAGTCAAAGTAGGCGTCGAGCGCTTACAAGGAAGGATTTCGTAGACTATTATTAAGACGTTAATTTTCTTATTTTTGTAAACACAATTTTAATAAATAAAAATTTTTTGAAACAAAAATTTTGAATTTTCAAACAAAAAGATGATTTTTTAACCCTGAAGATTAATTTTTTTCATCAAAAATGATGAATTTAAAAAAAATACATGAATTTTCAACTAAGTAGTTGAATTTTGAACTAAAAAAGATAAATTTTTTAATAAGCAGTTGAATTTTTCACGAAAAACCTTGAAACCTTTTAAGAAAATAGTTGCATTTTCAACAAAATAATTAAACTTTTAATCAGTAGTAAAATTTCTAACTGAACGAGATGAATTCCGAGCAAAATATATATCAGTAGACGTTTAAACTAAAAATATATAACTTTTAACAAAAAAGGAGTTGATTTTCTTACTGGTTTCTGGGAAAAAGGCGAATGTATTGAAAATAGGTTATTATTGAACTGCATCATTGCAGAACCATCTTTCGCAAAATTCGCAAACTTTGTCCAAATTTATATTCCACTGACCCCTCTTCCCCTCCTAACCCTGTTTTCAACCGTAGTTTTTGGCTCGAGCCCCTTCACGTTCAAACTGGTAACGTAGTTTATGGACAAACCCTAAGGACCCTTGTCATACGAAGGTACACATTTTTTCTTATCTATTTAAAGAAAATTTAATTTCAGCAAAAAAGCTAATATTTTTTTATACCGCCATCTCTCAAGTGGAAATATCTCATAATAAAGTAGAATAATTGAGCTTTGAACTTATTAAAAGAAGTATAGTTATTATTACTCACCAACCAAAATGAGGTATATCACGAAGATGATAAGAGTACCCATAAAGAACTTCATTTTTATCAGGTAGATTAGAAGGTCTTTCTTAGAGTCTCTTGAGCACAACTGATGATTTTTGCTTCATCGGTTCGCTATATATGGGTAAAATAGACCAAATAGGCGTCTGAAGTACACGTGGTTATTTATTATCCAATTAAGCAATCAGAGACCTTTCGCACATTATAGGATGATTTCAGTAGTTCAATAAGACTTAATTTTAATACTAAATTATCTACAACAGGGGGAAAAAGACAATAAATTATGTTATCAACCGGGACGGTTTCACCGTCGAAAATCGAATGAGGGGCGGGGTGAACAAATTACAAGACCACTTGTGAGTTTACAAAAAAGAAACACTGTCCTTTATTCACTGAATTTACAAATGATAAGATATTCAGCGAGCACAACAGTCTTTCAACTTATCACATATGTCTTTCTGGCTATTCTTGGATTACTCAGTATACGTAGATCCCGACCTCTCCTTCACCCCTCCTTGCGTCAGATAGGTGCACGCAGAAAAATGAAATGTAATATTTACTAATCAAGAAATGTAAGGTGTTTCTTGTAACCGTAACAGTAAAAACTGCTCTAAATAAAGGGGTGAAAATGTCAAAAACAATTAGCATTTCGTAAATGTCACAGTGAAGTTAGGGTGAATTTAACGGTAATCCTTTAGTAAAATAAACCTCTATTCCCTAGTATAAACTACGGTAAGATATGTAAAACCCACTGAACCGAGATAACAATAGTGGTGCAGTGAAAATTAAAGAAGGATCGGTATATGCTACCGATCCGAATAGCTTGTTTAGCTCGCCCTCAAAGTCGTAACAACGCAACCTATCCGCGCGGACCACCGGATGAATTCATGACGCAGTTGAAAGTACAAGTATAGTTGAAAGTTTATTGGAGCAAGAAGTGTTTGCGTTCTTCGACTGTTACAGCTGACTTGTATGGATATGCGGTAAATGCGAAAACTTTTGCCGTGTGCCGCGATGGCATGGACGCGTATTCAAAAGTCGTTACCGAGGTCGCGACCTTAGTGACAAATACATTTCGGGATTATTCCACAGATCGCAACTCATGTAATAGTGTAGTGGATAAGATAATTGACTTGCGTGCTTAGGTTTATGCGTTCGAATCCCCCCGTCGCGTGCGAAATTTTTATTGTATTATAAGCGTTGTAACTTACAAATACCGATTAATTATAAGTATATCCGAAAATATATCTCAGAATTAACCATGTGTTATTCATTAATTATTTTTTAGCAATATTTTTTTACAATTTATAGAGCCGTCCAAACTATAGTCTGTACCGTTAACATAAGTTAGATCTTTTTATATTGTCCGTCAATGTGACATGATAATTCGTAATTGCAGCATCTGGGAACAGTGCAGAATAGCGACTGGATCGGTAAAATCTACTGATCCGCAGGTCAGCAGCACTTGAGAATCGGTTCTGGTAACCATCAATGATAGTCATATTTAGTTGCCTATAATTGTAAAATTTACTGAACTGTCGTATTGTCCATATACGTAATTGGAAGAACAGTAGGTTTAACTTGGTTTTCAGTAAAATATAAGGTTTTTTTTGTGCGTGTGTGGTTTAGGGCGGGAAAAGCTCCTTTAAAGTCTACAAAAAGTACAAATAATTTCCCTTTGGAAGGAGCAAGTTTATTCTGAATTATCGAGTTTAGGGTAAAAACATGGTCCATACAGCCTCTCTTTCTTCTAAAACCTGCCTGGCATTCTGTAAAAAGTTTCATATCTTCAGCATAGTCAATTAGTCTTTTGGAAAGTATCTGCGTGAATATTTTTGTAATACAATTAATTAATGTGATGGGTCATGAGTTTGTGACCACGATTTAGGGACCATTTCTTCCTCAAGAATCTTATTAAATACAGAATTTAAATATAACATCAGATTACTAGGCAGGTTCTTGAAGAATTCATATCCAATACCATCTGGACCGGGAGCCTTACCGTATCTACATTTTTTTTTAACTTAGAAGAGATTCCTCTAAGGTAATTTATTGGACAATCGAGATAGGGATTTCTATTAGAAATAATCGTTGGTAGGTAGATAATGGGGTCCCGTGGATGATGGATCGATCTAGAATATTTCTCCCACGTATCAAAGTCTATACATTCCATATCTGAAGACCTGAAATTGTAACCATTAATTATTTTCCAAAATTGTTTGGAGACCTTTGACATTGCTAAGGAGTCTAAAAGAGCTTTCTTATAAGCCTCCCTCTTACAATGCAGAAATTCCCATGACCTTTTTTATTTTTATCATAAATTTTAAGACAGTCCTGGTGAAAATCCTTCTGCTTGAATTTTTGAGTAAACATTTGAGATCTTCTTTACTTTTTTTAGATTCTGTGTCAAACCATGGTTTCGAATAAATTAGCTTTTTACTCGGAGTTATAATCAGATTTAATTTTTTTGCTGTCTTTGTAATAGATAACATCAAATTGTTTGAAAGCTCATCTACCGTTAACTTCGCTGAGTCAATATTAGGGGGAAAATGAATTTTCTCCCTGTATTCTTTGTTTCTCTCTTCATTTCACTTAGAATAAGAATTTTCGGCTTTAAAAACAAAGTTATTTCCACTCAATAACGTTATTCCTATTGGGAAGTGAAAGGATCGGGTTGGTACTTGTAAAACTTTAAAATCTTGAATTAATTGGGTGCCCAAAGAATTAGATCAAGCTGAATCTATGATAGATGAGCTTTCTTTACTTCCGAAAGTGTATTGAGCCGGGTAGTCGCCGTAAGATCTTCCATTGAGAATGTAGAAACCATTTTCTTCAAAAAAATCAACCACTCTTTGACCTCTCTTATTTTGTTCTAAACTCAGACTCACTCTTGCGTCAGATAAATCGATATTTTCGCCTAAGAAACCTTCCTCTAATTGATTCAATTCACCCACCCATCCATTAAAGTCACCTCCAACAATTATAGCACAATCAGGAAACTTTAAAGAAATGTCAAAGAGTTTTTCTCCTAGATCATTCAAAGATTTAACAATATCTGACTTTGGACTAAAGTAAAGTGAGCCAATTATTACATTACAAGCATTACCTTTGAGTTGTACAATAATAGAATCCTCAGAGACACAAATTGTTTCCGTTTTGTATTTATTTACATTATACGCCTACCGCGAAAGGAAAATGGCTTAATGGTATAATAATAATAATAAAAATTGATGATTGCGAGACCTCCCTTCGCTCTTCCTTTTGTTGACTCTCTTGTAGCTACACTATACACAATTTGACAGTCGAAGTCTCGATGAGGTGAAATGACGCAAGGGGGATTCGTGAGCCAAGTTTCACTAACACAAATTCCATCATCTGCTGTGGTGTAGCTGTAGATATCTTCCAGATTTTTAAATCCCCGGACATTCCAAAATATGATTCGTGGGGATATCTGCGTCTCTGATCCCCTTATGTTCTTGCGTTTAATCTCGTATTTTCTTCGTTTAAGTACTTTTGTAAGAAACAATCAATTGTGCCGCCTGTTTGTGAGTATTTGGGTTCCTTAATTATTGATGACTTCGGTGGACGACCTCTCTTACGACTAGCTGTTGAACTTATTGATGAAATCGAATCTCCACCATCCGATTGGTAGCCATCCTCTGCTATTTTTATCATTGTTTTTTTCAGTTGATTTTTTATCCTTAAGCACACTCTAAAAACAGACTATTGACTGTCAAACGATTCCTTTCACTATTAAAGGATTTTCCATTCAAAATTGGCATGAGAGGAAATACTTTCACAGTTAAAGGATTGTCGTTTCAAATGCTATCCTTTAAGTGAGAAAGGATTTCCTTTGATATATTGTTGCACAAAAGAAATAATATTTTGAACGTTAAAAGAAAATTTATTGCATGATATTACGTGCAACAAATGTACAAAAGCCGAACTTTGGTGAATGTAAATATAAAATCGACGCTTTACAAAATCATTTCATAAAGAACGTCTTACGAACTTTCGATTGTCAAAAGCAATAAAAAAAATTTATACTTCGATTGTCAAAAGCGTAAAAATCAATGAAAAGTGAGGTTATGCGGATCAAAAATTGTTCTTTCAGTACACGTACCTTCTAAAGTTTTTGCGTCACAATCTGGGATTCCTAATTTTTTGAAGTAATCCATTTTCGACATCATTTCGCTCGTTTTTCCACTCACTTTATCAATTAATAAATAAATTGTGTAGTGAAAAAATTCACTCATGCGCAGGTGCACTTTCTCCGCCAGCCAACAAATGAAATCCTTTAATAGTTAAAGGAATTCTTTTCAAAGTCAAAAGAAATCGTTTATCAGTAAAACTACTTTCGTTTTGCATTTAACGGATGAGTCTTTGAACAGTGAAACGATTCTATTGAAGGACAAAAGAAATCTGCTTAATTTCAAAGAACGCATTCTGAAAGGAACGTAATTTCACTGTTAATAGACTTTTTCTTAGAGTGCAGTTTTTGGATGGACGTCAGATCATAATATGTATCATCTATGCGAATTCGTGTTCCTCTGATAGATGAGTTTTTCCCTTGGTGTGCCAGCTTTTGTTCACACTCCCTAAGATTTTTACGAATTTCTCTTTCTTTACAAGATACAGATCATTTGATACAGAGGCATTAAGAGAACGAAGTTTATAAGCGTTCTTAAAGATGTTATCCTTACATCCTGAGTTGGAAAACGTTATCAGGTTTGGCCTAGCACCTTCGATTCTTCCAAGTTTTATAATTTTCTGGAAGTTGTCATCGACTATTTTTATGTTTGCTTCAGTGAAGATTTTTTTAATTGTCTCAAAAAGATTCTCGTTCTTACTTTGAATGTCTTCAAGGTTATATAGGATGACGTTTTTGTCTCTTTCTCTGTTGATGAAACTGTCAAGTTTATTTGTCAAAGTAAATACTTCCTTCTCAAGGAATTTATTCTTCTCTTCTAAATCAAGGCATTTTTTTTTATATACTTCAAGTCTTCAAGGTCTTCAAGGATTTTTTCATCTGAGCTCTTCAAAATTTTGATATCTTCTGTCATTTTGTTGAAATTGGTTTTTGTAAACTTCACATCCTCTTGCACCGCTAGAAACAAATATTTGAGGTCCTCCTTGGTTGTCATTTTGAATGACTTCAACTGTTCACTTTGCCGAGTTTGTAATTCGTAGATTCCCGTATTTAATCAGAACCTTATACACTATTACACTCACAGAAACTAAGGCTCTTTTGAGCGAGCTTCAAACACGTCTGAACGCTACCGAGGTCATAGCCGAACTCGCCCAAAAAGTAATTATTCATTTGTATTCTGTAGCTCATTTTGAAAAGAAGTGTTGAGTTTCAACTTGATTCACCTACTATTGACGATTCTGAATAAAAATGTACAAAAAAAGTATTTTTTCTTATGGGAAATACGTGTTAAACATCATGCGGCCTGCGGAACCTTTAAATATAATTTTTTAAAAACGCATTTATTTTTTTAAGGATTCAAATAAATTCAGCGGCGATGTGCATGAAAATTGAAAAAAAAATTCCAATGCATTTTCGGATCAACCTACTGTATATTAGGGGTGTGCAAAATTGATGCTGGTCGGGTCGGGTGTTGTGCCGGCCGGGCCGGATCGGGTTTGTGGGTTGTCCCACAGACCCGCATTCAATCCGACAATCCGAATTTAGTCCGGAAACCCGCACCAACCCGCAGAAGCCGCATTTAACCCGACAATCCGAATTCAACCCTCAAAACCCGCAGGCGCGCAATAAATTCACAATCAACTTAAAAATCTGAAAAGCTTCGTAAATATAAGCTTGACCGAACTAAAACCCTTTTTACGGTTTTCGTAATCTCGAGTTGAAACCTTACAGTTTCGGTCAGGTGTATGTCCGTCTCTCCGTCGTCATTTTTTTTTTGCTAAAACCAAAAGATTGGCACTCAAAAAAGGGCATGAGCGCCAAATTTTTGAATTCCAAAGGGCATTAATGTCGTCTGGATATGCGGAAGTGTGTCAAAATTGAAATGCGAAATTTGACCCTGACATACGCACATTTCCACAGAGAAAGTCAAATAAAGCTTGTTAAAATGCGTAACGTCATCCCAACTGAGTAAAATTGATTGAATTGCTGTTTAATTGATAATTATGGTAAATTTCGTAAATTCGATTTGATTGCGGGTTGAAAGCGGGTTAATTGCGTATTTTGCAGGTTGAAGGCTGGTTGGCGGACTGAATGCGGGTTGTCGGGTTGATTCCGGGTCTGCGGGTCAATCCGAAAACTCGATCTGACCCGCACAAAACCCGACCCAACCCGCGCGGGTCGGGTTATTATTTTGTTGGTAACCCCTAGTGTATACACTGATTCATAAGTCTATCATTTTTCATTCGAATTTCTACCTTTTTTTGTTTGAAAGTATAAAAATACACCTTCTAACTACAAACGTTTAATTTTGTAATTGGTGAATATCACGAAGCTACAATCGAAAATATTTCGAAGTTTTGCATTTTTTCCAATTTTTTCAATTTTAACGTGAATATAATGATATATTTTTTTATCCAATAATTTGTTCCTCTCAATATATTGAAAATGCGTTAAATTTTGCATATAATCAATTTTTTTCGATTAGAATTGGTTAAAATTTGACTGAGTTATCAAATTTTAAGCTAATTCAGAAGCTGATATAAAATGTTCTCTCCTTTTTTGCTCAAACAGTATTCAGTTCAAATAGATTTTAAAAATTTCATTAAATTTTTGTTTTTGGGGATGTATAAGAAAAAAACTTTTTTAGTTCCACTAGACCTACAATGTCTACTATGCCTCGTGACAAATTTTTTTGCGTTTTTTTTGTATGGGGTCGTCCATACATTACGTAACGCTTTTTTGTACGATTCTTGGACTCTATCTCCCTCCTTGTAACATTGTTACAAAACTTTCAGTAACCTGATTTTTTCACTATAAATACAACGTTTTCTATGTGTGCAAGAATCATTACCAATTTTTTATGTGTACAGTATTCGATGAAAAAAATATTTTAAAATCATATTTAACAAAAAATCCTCTTTGAACAAGGAATAATTTTTTTAATTTGGTTCTTCTCTTGTTTCGTTTACAGAAACTTTGAAACTTTCAATGATCCTAATTTTGCATCTTTTTACTATTTAAAGTGGACCAAGAAGGAAGTTAAACATTTTTTTCACGTTCCAGAAAATAATGTTCGTTTCTTCCATTTTATATTAAAAATAAATGCTGATCAAAAATTACTCTTTCGAAGATATGATTCTATATTATTATTTTTTATCGAAAATTGCACACATAAAAGTCGCATTTTCTTTAACTTTTTAAACTCGACTTTTCAATCCTTCTGTTGTGGACAGAAGTGATATTTACATTCTTTTTTTAAATCACGAGTTATCTTGATAGGATACCTCAATTTTTAAACAAACCTCAAAAACAGATTTAAAAAAAAAATCTTTTCCCTCCTCCCTACCCTCTTATAATATGTTCATATTTTCAAAAAATTATGACATTAAAAAAAATGTTACGTAACAGAATCATAAAAGCTACTCTTGAACTCTCCCACTCTCTAAAATCGTTACGTAATATATGGAAGATACCTAATACAGAGTAATCTTTCGTTCTTTTGACATTTGCCTTATCTTATTTAATGTAATCTAATGGAGTAAATGTTAATATATTTCTCTTCTCAATTTATGAAATCTCTAATCAGAAACTTTATTTCTTCAAAAGGTAAGTACACGGAAAAAGAGTTAATATTGAGTCAAGAATATATCGTTGCGAATACGTATGGTACAATATTTTCTTGATCTAAGAAAATATTTCTTTTCTCAATAAAATGTACTAGATTGAAGAGACTTGATTTTCTTCATTTACTTACATTTTCTTGAGACAGGAACAATTTTCTTGGACCGTGAAAATATTGTATCGTCCGAATATTCGCAATGATGTTTTCTTGACTCAATGCTAATTTGTTCCCTATAAATTCAGCCGCTGAAATCAAAAGTAGATAAACAATGATCGTTCTTATGCATGCTTTACAAATTAAAAAATTGATTAAGCAAAATTGAAGAAACTAAAATTTAATATTGAATTATTTGAAAAAAATGTTGTGTTAATTCTTAGAGACTTATTGGAAAGTACATTGTACAGAGCATGGCAAAATTTACATTTCCCTGCAAATATCGAAGGCTGTACAATGAAAATTAATGTGCTCGTAAATTGACTTCATTCACGCTTTGCCCTGGATGTGGTATGGCTTTCATAATGGTTATAGATAATAAATATTTCTGCAGGGAACAGTCGTAAGTGTGTTTTAGTATTAATAATCTCTGGTATAGTGACTCGAGTTCTTGAGAAACGTTAGTGAAATAAAAAAGCTGAAAGTCTTGGCTTTCGGCGTTTCGTTTATGCTGTATCCCTGCTGACATCTACAACCTCTCATATTTTCACAGGGAAGTTTTTATCCCGGTAATATTTCACTTAAGCAGAGCCCAACAATCGGTATAAATCCTGCAGCCATTTTTTTTCAGGACCTTTATGGGTCTATTATTTTTCCATGAGAATCTTTAACATTCTTTTACCACTTGTAACATTTGTAATCAGGGACCGCTCAAAAATTACATAATGCAATTTTTCAAAAACTTGAAAGCCCCCAAGCACTCTTTTTCACTTATTTTCTGAGTAAAAAAAAGGTCATTTGATTTTTTAAGGGTCCTTTAGAAGAAGTATTCCAAGATGTGAATTTTGTCTAATTGAAAAATACGAAGTTGCCGTTAGAGAAATGTTTTTTAAACCACGGGAAATTATGAGAAACGCTGGAGTTTTAATATTTCTTGGTTTAAGAAGCAACTGACCGATTCCATTTTAAATCATGCAGAGATATCCAGTTTTCGGTATATCATACTAGAGTAAAAATAAAGGGATACATTATTGAACCGATTATTCGACGTGAGAGAGAACTTCTGTTCTTTCCATTTATTCCAGATAAATAAAAAATGTTTAAAAAATCACAGAAAGGCGGCAGTTTTAAAAAAAATTTATAACGGATTTTCTCAAGAACCCCAATTAAAATTTTTTTTTAAATTAGATGGCCATATGTAATACATATTTTCTGAATTTGGTTTTAGTTAAACACTGCTTCAGATTAAAAAAAAATTATTATTTAATAAAATCAAAATTCAAATTTTTTTCGAAAATCACTACCTACGACAGGAAAATGTAGAGATCCTCAAGGAAGATTTGGGACACGTGGGCGTCGTTTCTGATTGGTAGGCCCAACCGGAATACAGAAGTTCTTCTTAGCGCGCACTTTTGAATATAAATTTATTTTCTTTTTTCTTCTAAAACAAATATTTAATAATAAATCGTTTTATAACTGTTTTAAAGTATTGAAAATTCAACCTACGGCATTCTGAAACATTTCTGTTTGAATAAAAAACGTTTACCTAAAAGACATTTATTTTAAAAAGTTTGTGATTGAGACAATACAATTATCAAGAAAATAAGTATCATTATAGAGCGAAAAAGTATGTAACTCTATAAATATTTTATTAGTAGAATGGAAAAATGGAGTTTTAAGATTAGAGTATTTATCCAATTTAATTGTCAGAGAAAATTTGTTTGACCGGTTCACGATTGACAGCAAACTACAAATTTGAGTTGAGGTCAGTCCTTACGCATGCGCTATTAAGCATATGTTCAAATTTTGTGACGAATTCCGTATTCCGGTTGGCCCTAGTCGAGTGGTACGGGTTCACGTGTCCCAACTGTCCCTAGATGATCCCTAGGAAAATTTTAAGAGGCTAATGCTGCTTGCTTATGAATTAAAAAAAAAAAAGTATTTTGCCCTTTTTTTATTCTGCACCACTACAGCTAATGCTTATTTACTCTTGGTATATATAAATCAGGTAGCGTCTCCCTCGCAGTCTTGATGTCATTTAGTATTCTGTACTGATTATCCTTTTGTTTCTGTTTTGAAGATATATGTTTTTCACGCAGACTTATTTCAAAGTTTTAAGTTAACTACAGTAAGGATATACATGGTCAAGATAATTACCTGAGTTTGAAACAAATATTAAAGTTTGTCGATTCCATTCACTGATTTTCTTTTACGAAAAATAACGGCGTGAAAAAGACAAGCTTGTTCAATATAGAAACAACAGAATGATCAATAAAAGATAATGAATAAGATCAAGCTGAAAGAGTGCAAAACTTCAAAATACTTTTCTTGTAAAATGTTTAATAAACGGCATTTTTCTTTCGTTTTTTATATTTAATATATATATATATATATATATATATATATATATAAGTGTGTCATAAAGAACAACCGCGGAATTTCACCGGGAGCGACTGCCATTCTATATACATCTGTTACAGGCAAAGTATATAATCGGGCAATAGATATTATAATCCCTAGGAATTATGTATAATGTCCAATAGAGTCCAGGCAAAGTATGTAATACTCTCTATCATACAGATTGCCTAGACATAATGCCCAGAAGAGACCAGGCAAAGTGTGTAATAAATATTCTCCTATTTGAACAATTTCTCTTTTTTTATCTTTCATTACTTTGGTGATTTTGAAGATAATAAGATGTATTTTTTTAAATTCTTCATACTAAGACGCAGCCTAAAAAAAGTATTTTTTGAAAAAAAAAGTCAACCAATTTTTGGATTTCTGAGAAACAAATGTTTAAACTCAATTTTTGAAAAGAATCCACTTTTGATTTTCTTAAAATTTTTGTGTAATGACAGTTTACAATATGGTCTCAAATCTCTGTAAATATAAGAATGGGATCATAGTTTTCGACAAATAATAATTGAAATACATTGAAAATTTATTTTCTTTCGTAAGTTTTATTTGTTCGACGAATCAAAACATATTTTTTAAATATCACTTCCAGAATTCTGTTTTATAAGGTCCCAAAAAATCCCATAAGTGAAAAATTGGGTTTAGCGAGTTTTGGGCACGCTAATTATGATTTTTTTGTGATTTTCCATAATACAAATTGTTTATAATACATTAAATAGTAATTTCTATCGATAATTAGATGTTTGTAAAAATAATGTATACAATTTATTATTGTTGCTAGCAATTTTTACTTTGAATAGAGTTCGAAAGTCGCGGTTTTTCCGAATTTTTGAAACATATTTTCAACTTTTTAATGAGAATGAGGTAATAATTAATTCAAGTGAACAAACATAATTGTTAAAACAATTTATTATTATTCTTAATGATATTGTATTTGAATAATGCTAGAAAGTTGTGTTTTTTCTGAAATATTCTAAATTTTGTCCACTTTTCAATTAGTGTCAGGTAATAATAGATGCAATTCAACGAACACATTTGTTTAAACAAATCATTTATGTTTATAGCTATCTTCCCCTATAGTAATGCTTGATAGTTGCTGGTCTTTCTGAAATTTTCAACTTTTTGTCTGCTTTTTACTTGAAATAAGGTAATAATTAATGAAAATGTGACAAAAGGACAAAAAGTTATAAATTTCAGAAAAAACCGCATCTATCTAGCATTAATGAAGAAGATAGTTATAAAAAATAATAATTTGTTTAAACAATCAATGTATTGTATGTAATGTCAGACCTAACTCAGGTAATGATTATATACGATTCCAATAGCAATTTAGTTAAATTTAAATTTCCAATTTAATCTAACTTAGTTTCAAATTGGTACGTGATTAAACTCGAACCTGTAATACAAATTTGCCGACGGCCAAACAGCATGTTTGAACATTTTTTTAAAAATCGCCTGTCATGGATATTTGTATACAAGGTTTTTTTTGATGTTCTTGCAAAACAAAGTGTCAAACCAATGAGTGTTTATGCGTAAAAAAACAAAGTTCTGTGTCAATCAAAATGTCATTCCAGTATGTCATGTTGTAATGAATAGCGAGTAAACGTGTTTTGAATTCTATAGTGATATCTATATATAAAATATGACAAAGGGTTAAACAACCACCGCATGATCCCACTGGGAGCAACTGCCATCTAAAAATGACACGGGCTCCCAGCAGAACCGTGGTAAATCAAAATTACGGCCACGTCTCACGACCGTGAGATTGGTGGTCATAGGGCAGGATGAAATCACAACGACAGGTCGGCGAAACCCTCGTGTGCCGTAAGAGCGACAAAGATGGTAATAAAGCACTCTTAGAGCCGCATTATGTCTGTATAGAGACATAATGCGGCCCTAAGAGTGCTTTATTACCATCTTTGTCGCTCTTATGGTACAATAGATATAAGTCGTTCCCGCGTGGGTAAGGCACCCCGATAATATGTGTTCTAGGTACTCAGCGTGTGCATGACACGCTCTGCACCTATCGCTGGGAACTGCTTGACATAAAATGCGGTCACAGTATACATGGGATGCGAAAATGAAACCCTTTGTACCTGAATTAAGCCATGATGATCTCAGGAAAGCAAAAGGTTGCTCCTTCGACAAGGACTGTCTTTCTACATTTCTGTGAAAGTTTCCGTGAATTTTCTGGTCGAGCAGCTGTTCGTGGAATTTTCAACCTCTGCTTTCTTTACTTCGGCTTTTAGAAGTGAAGCATCTAGATGAATAAGAGCACTTTCCTCACTCCTGATGTTGAAATTCAGGCCAAAAGGGTCTCGGCCGCTTGCTCCGCGGCTTTGTAAAGGAACACTCCTTTGCCAATCGTCTCGTATTTCCTGACCATTTTTAGGAGAAGATCTCTGCCATTGGCAACGATGTAAGCTGTACTTAGAACAAGTCGGTTATAAAGACACTGGAGATTCAGAAGTCCACGTCCGCCTTGACGGCGTGAGATGTACAATCGTGGAACGGACGAATTGAAATGCAAGCTCTTACGCATATGCATGATCTTACGTGTGTCGATATCAAAGGCCATAAGCTGTTCGTCGATTGAACCGCCCCATACGAGTAGTATAGAGCCGCGACGGCAAGCATGTTAGTTGCAGATACCTTGTTCAACGCTGACAGATTTCAAGACCAAATCTATCGAAGATGTTTGTATTTGCTTCGAAGGGACTCCTTCACTGATGTTACGTCCTGAATGCGGCTTTGAGGCACTCATATGTATGTACATGTAGGTCCCTCCAGTGTTAAGATGTCTAATAACACTTATATCCACAAGCTCAGGGTCCTTAGGAACGCCAAAAATCTTTTCTTTCTTTAGATGAATCTTGGAACATTTTTCCAATCCAGAGTTCATACCAATCTCTCTTGTGTGGTCCTTGACGATATTTTAAGCACTCTGAAGCTTGCTTTTACCAGAAGCATAGATCTTCAGGTCATCCATATAAAATACATGAGTGACCGTATGCTCGCGATGACTAGTGTCGTCGCAGAGGTATCCAGGAGAATTTCGTAGTGCGAAAGATAGAGGCAGAAGTGTGATGCAAAAAACCAAACGGCTCATGGTATCGCCCTGAAAGACGCCTCTCTGGAAGGTGACGTTCTTCGTTGTCACACGATAATTTCCAGATGAGATAGTAAATCTAGTTTTCCAAAGAGGCATCAATCTCTCTATGCATCTCATTATGTGTAGATGAACCTTCAAGCTTTCCAACAGACAGATGATAAATCTATGAGAGGTTGCATCGAAAGCTTTCCAGTAGGCAACCCAAGCCATTGACAGGACGCGCTGATGGGCTGCTGCGTCTTTGCAGACGCACCTGTCAATTATCAGTTTTTCTCGACAGCATGCTACATCTTTTTTCGAGCCACATTGTTCGTACATCCCTCTTACGAGGGCTCAATTCTTCGAACAATCCTGTTGGTAAGGACAGATGTGAAGATCTTATACAGTGTGTTCAAACAAGTTATTGGCCTGTTATTCTCTGGTTTGGACAAGTTGCCAGTGTGTCCTAACACCAGCCACTGCGGAGTGTGCGTTTCCGACTTTAAATATGAGGTGAATATGCGAGCCAGATGTTTGTGCATAGAAGTAAACTTCTTCCACTGGAAGTTCTTGCTGCCATCTGGTCCTGCAGCGGATAAGTTCTTCGTACCCGTAAGTGCTTTCTTCACTTCTTCGGCAGTGAATGAGGAACATTCCTCCTCAGATGTTATGCGGTTTTTGCAAAACTCCTTGAAGCGGATGATATTCTTAGTATCTTCTTTCAACTGTAGTGTTTTCGGGATCTTGTATACGTCTCTCCAAAAAGCCTCTCCCTCGTTGCGCTTTGGTGGATTTTTGGCAGAAACAGGGAGATCGCTGAAGAGGCGCGATGGGTCAGCGAGAAACTGTTGATTCTCCCTGACCCATCTCTCCCTCTTCTGTGTTCTCCTTCTTGCGTCAGCTAACACCCGTATTTTGTCAACAAAATTCAATTTTATTTTTTTAATATTTTGTCATACATATGTAAACAATTGTTACTTTCTCAAAGGAGGCTTTGTAATGATAAAAATTTCGAAAAAAAATTTAATTCGTATAATTGAACGTTCGTCAATTGAAAAATATCTAATACAATGTTACAAACAATAACTTCAAGATCCTTGCAGATAAACTGATGAACTTTGAAGGCCTTTTTTTAATCAATAATATCTCAAAATTGACAAAAAAATTTCTCAAAATATTTATCACTTTTTGTAGTCAGTTTAATTCAAAGTTGACGTATGAATATAAAAGATCCTTTGACTCGTGGAATCGATTGACCTGTAATATTAATACATTTTTATAAAGATTGAGAACATTGTGGTCAGTTATGTTATTTGAAAAATCGATTTTCATAGTAAAAACTTTCTCATTTACATAATTTAAAGTTGATTTGATATGATTCATTCATTTGAATTTGATATGGTTACAATTCATTAACATCGTACCGAATGACACTTCTCATAAAAACACGTAAAACATATTTTCGATTACAACTTAGAGAATTAAACATGAAACAGTTTTTAAGCCAAAAGTTTGAGGAATCGAAGGAATAAGTGATATAATATTGAAAGCAGTTTACTTCCTCATAAAATGATAATATGTCAATGGACTTTTCATCGCCATGTAACAAAAAATTTTAAATTCAAAAATAGCAAGTGATAAAAAAGCTGATTATAAGACTCGTTTTTAATGTTGCTACTCATAAAAAATACTAAAGAACTTTTGCTTCAAAAAATAGTGTCTTTTTCCCATTATTCAGTTCGTACTGGTATCCACATCATACTGGTATCCTCTAGATCAGATTTCGAGAGTGTTTAACCATTAGGGGGGTTCGAATTTTTTTTTCCAATTTGTTATTCTAAATGAAAAAAAAAAGTGTCTGACTAAATATTTTGTTGAACTAATTGTTGAAGGATTTATTAGCATTACAAAATGCTCTTTTAGAACTTCGAAGAACTCAAAATAATATATTGATGAAATTTTTGCATAAGACTTTCAAACTTACTTTTTTACATATATTTTTTAATTCATGACAAAAAATTGTTCGAAAAAATAAAATAAATTTTTTTCAAAACGAATTATTCTATTTTAAGATTAAAATAGATGTGCGTCATTATTGAGTTCCTATAAGAAATTTCCATGCAGGAGCAGAATTTATATACGACCCTAGGCGAACCCAAAAATATTTTTTTAACTGTTCGTTTGAAAAATTTAATGCGTTTTCAGTAACATATTGAAAAAATATTATCATACTCACCAACTAAATTAAAGTAAATCATTAAGGTGACGAGAGTTGCAAATAATGAATCTCATTTTACTTGTATTTACTCTTTAGTATCTCGGAAGGTCGAATGATGAATTTTCTGATATCGTTTAGTTAATATAAACTAATTATGTATTATGGAACATGATCACACTGATCACCTGTAGGATGCAATATTTCATTCTACTGAAGTACGCTGCCGACTGAAAGTTTTGGTAATTGGGAATTTTTGATTTATTGATTATTTTTTGGAATTTATGAAAAATCAATTAACCAAACCTATACAGATTACGCCATTCAACTGATTTGTACCAAAATTCAAGAAAATTGTAATTCATCTTTTTTTTTTATAATTTGTATACTTGTTAAACAATTAAATTTTTTGTAATTAGGAACCGCAACAGCTTATAGCATATTCCACTAGTCTGCACCACTTCTGCATTCAATATAAGGATTTAGACAAAATTCTGTTATTTTGAAAGTTAAAAAAAAACCATAACAAGAAAATTAAAAAAGTCTAGTGTAATCAGTTGAATATGCTCTTCTACACTTTTAAACCGATTTTCACCCAACTTTATAATAACAAATTTGATTAAAAAGAAGTGAAAACTCAACAAAGATATGTACGGCGCAAAAAATTTTACCAAGTAAAAAGTTATCAGTTGTATCAACATGGAAATAGATTAAAATTAAAACCATTTAAATCAAGGTTTCCATAGTAGTTTTAAAAGATATCTAAATTTTTTAATTTAATTAATTGTAAAAATTCAAGAACCTTCGAGTGTGTATTGGAAGGGAAAAAGCTGAAAACTAAGCGAGACTATCTCTTTTTTAAATAATAATAATAAATTATTATTTTAATCAACTTCTATGTTGGTTTTACTGATAACTTTGTACTCGGAATGTTTTGAATCGTAGATGTTTCAGCGAGATTTAATATTTTTTAAGTTTCTTGGGCTCATTTTTGAAAGTAAATTCTCCACTTTTCACAGAAATCATCTATAAATTTGTTGGTGCACTTTAAAGGTTTGGCAAAGAGCTAAACATGGCGAAAAGTAACCAAAAAACTTTAGTGAAGGTTTTCAATATTGAGAGTTGTTTTTAAGTCAAAGGTTTGGTGATTTGATAATAGATGCTAGAAAAATTGTAAAATATCGGTTTATTAAATTTTATCAGCGTTTATTAAGACAGCAACTGTTCTTCAAAGTTTTTATGTTATTCTTCCTCACGTTCAAACCTTTGGCAAATCCGTAAAAATTACACCTCAACAAATGTGTAAATAATTCCACTAAAAAGTGCAGATATTACCCTTTAAAATTAGCCCTAGAAATTTAAAAAGTCTTAAATAATTTCAGAGATATTGATAATTCAAAAAGTCGGCGAAAACGCCTGCTTTTCATAAATATTTCCCTAAAGAATGATCAAAAACGGGCATTTCAACGATGATTTGTATACGATTCAAACCTAATTATTACATATTGAAATTATTTTTTATATACTCGTAATGCTACATTTTTTTGGAATATACTGCTTAATAATTAGATATTATGATGATAATTGTTATTAAAAAATAAGTGCAAATAAGGCCTCTGTGGTCCCAGGAGAAATCCAGGAAGAGAAAATCATTTTCTTTATGCATCTATATGAGACAATCACAAAGACCATACCAAAAATAAAATTAACGAGATACAAGACAAACAGGATTATACTTTTGAAAACCATATTCAGGAATTTAAATTATTAATAAACGAATTATATAATTGAATGAAAATACACATTTTATTCTGAATACTATGTTGTTTTGGTGCCTCCTATGTCTATACTTTATATTTCATGATAATAGTTATGACATTTGTTTATTAACGAATGTCAATTTTGACACTGATAAGACAGCTGATCGAAAAATATGATCTTTCGAGAAGCTCGCTTATATAAGATGAAATGATATGAGATTTCATAAAAAAATACGAGAGCTTTTCTGGTTGTTGCTCATTTCTCACTCAAGTGTAACACTACAGGCACGATTCCGTTGAAATGACTTCAATCGAAACGTGCGAATACTCAGAATGTTTCTCTTTATTTCTTATCTAGGATGTTCTACAATTGTTGTTTGGCCGTTTTTGAAAAAAAAATCTATTTTTAATCTCGAAACATCGAAGTACCCAATTTTTCTCGAAAAAGAAGCCAGATATGGAAAATAGGTAAGTGAGCAAACTTGTACATTGGAAAAACAACTACAAAAGGACTCTATGAATAATTTTTTATCTTACTCCGTTTTCTTGAAAAACTGGATTTTCTTATTTTGAGAGGTAAAAGATCGTATTTTACTGTTCTACATCAGAGAAAAACGAGAACAGATAAATATTATTATTTGAATGGTCCGAAGATATTTCTTCATATAAAATGTTAAAAGCTTATAATGAAAAGTTGTTAATGTTAAAATACATGAGGATATGAGTACGTTCCAAATTTTTCCAAAGAACACTTTCGCTCTACAAATTTTTTCATATCTCGCTTTGTTTTCGAGTAAAATTTGGTATTTGGATTTTTTGAAATTAACAATAAAATTTCTTTAAAAACGGCTCTGGCGAATATTTTGGTTTTCATCGAAAAATAGTTGTAATACATTTCAGATACAAACTCAAGAGGAACATTCTTTGTGTTCGCATCTATGGGTTGAAGTCATTCCAACGCAGAAATTTCTATTTCACGAGGAAATAATTTTTACGATCACTTCCAAAAAATTAAAGATTCAAGGATTAAAAAATTCCAGAAATAATAAGCATGATTTGCTTTTTATTTTATGATTTATACCAATTTTTAGAAACAGTTTTCTAGATTTGAAGATGAGTTCATAATTATTAAGTATAATTAAGTATTTGGATGGTTAAATAGTAAAATAGTAATATTTTATCATTTCTCTAATAGGTATACCATTAAGCCATTTCCCTTTCAGGGTAGGCGTGACACTACCCGCTTCGGGTAGTGTTTCTAGGTGGATAGTTTTCTTGTACTTATAAATAACTACAAGTGTGGGCTCACCACACCCATAATATGCCAACAGCACGCAGTATTCTCGAATGGTCACCCATCCAAGTACTAACCGCGCCCAACGCTGCTTAACTTCAGTGATCTGACGAGAACTGGTTTTTTCAGCGTGGCATGGCCGTTGGCCATTTGAATAGTCAAAAAATCACTTTATTTGACGAAAGCCATTTTGTGAAAATATTTACTAATTCTTGACATTCCAGTTAATAATCAACTAGTGTAAATTAGAGAACTTTTGTTTTCGTCTATTTTTAATATGAAATAGTATACGTGACGTTTGTCATGTACCCCATGGCAGGTGGATTATTTTTAAAATCAATAAAGTAAGGTAAAATAGATGAAGTGTGTAAATAATATTTTTTTGTAACGCACGCAGGAAATTTTCGATGCCAGATTACTTTTTCTTGCTGTTGCGCTTGCGCATTTCGATTCAGATTTACTTTCCAGGACTGCCAGAATAATAACCTGACTTCATTATGATTTTACGCTTGAGAGACTGATTGTGAGTAGTGAATAGCGATTGGACAAAGTCGAAGTGATAAGTTACCATGAATGACTGATAAATTACCATCAATTACCGTTAAATTATCGAAAATTTTTAAAATTTGTGGATACCTGAAATTCCCGGTGATTTGTCAACTTTTCATAAATTTACGGAAACTTGAGAAATTTATCAATTTTCCATAAATTTCCGGAAATTTTTTCCAAAAAGCTTTGGCTACCTGAAATTTCCAGTAATTTAGCAATTTTCTATAAATTACCGGAAATTTAGCAATTTCCCATAAATTTCTGGAATCTTTACAAAAAGCTTTGGATACCTTCAATTTCCGATGATTTAGCAACTTTTCATAAATTTCCGGATTTTTTATAAAAACCTTTGGATACCTTGAATTTCTGGAAATTTTCGGTAATATACAAATTCACCGAAAATTTCCGGAAATTTTCAGTCATTTTTGGTAATTTTACCATACATTTCCAAAAATTACCATAAATTTTCACAAAATTTATTCTTAATGTCTCTCAAATCGAAAATTTCCTGCATTTGTTACAAAAAATATCGTGTGCAACAGGTGCTGAAAGTAGACAGTTGCAACTCTTGTGAAGTTTACAGTACTTGCCATCGGCTCATCTTCGCGTCGTTTCCGGCTTGTCTTCGGCTCGTTTACAGCTCGCCTACGACTCGCCTCTGGCTCGTACAGCAAACTTCACACTCGTGTGGAACGGCCTACTTTCCGCACTTGTAGCACAATATACTATTTCTATCATGAAGCAGTAACTTGTAAATCCGTTTTGTTAGCCGCGGTGATGTACATAGATTGATCCATAGAATGATGTGACTTAGCCTATTGCCAAGTTTACAAATATTAGCTTCGTATTGTTTTAATAAGGTTGAAAATGTTACAGAAACGCCGAGAGAAATCCAGATGTAGCTTTAATTTTTCGATAGGACTTTTAGTTTTATTTATAAGAAATGCATAAACCGGATACTACTTGATCATGTAGTAGCTAGGAGGGAATAGAAATGTTTAAACTAACTTTTTCGCACTATTAAATATTTATTTTTATTATATATACTTCAGAGTACGATTTATTCCAGTAATTAACTTTGAATCGTTTTCCATGATTGATAACTAAATTCTGAAAAATTATAAACAATGTAGTTGTTTTGAAAATTATTTTTTCGGATAAGGCAATGGGGATTGATGAGAGGAATATAATATGGGATAGAACGAATGTGTGCTGTCTATCAGATAGGTCTATTAGATAATTAAATTTAACTTATTTTTGTAATAGATAATCAATTTAACCTTAATAGGAGTATGTAATGGTTTTCATCGACCTCGAATAACAATATTTTTACAGTCGAATCACGAAGCTATTTTATTATGATTGTTGCAGTTCAATAACACCTATAATTTTGCAGGAAGGTTACAATATCTCCTTGAAGTACGAAGCAAACACTCCTTGCATCTTTATTACTGGGAAGGTGAGAAGAAAGCTTAGTCATTCGAGAAAATGGCGACCGTGACCTCCGCAATTGAAGACAGTCCTGCAAAGGCGAAGTCTTTCAAATCGAACAATCCTTCTGCCATCACTCCCAATCGCTTCTCTGGTCGATTATTACTTGATCTCGTCACGACCTCTGGTAGCTCCAGGTGCATTAACAAGACAGGTGAATAAATTCTTATAAGCAGACTACAATGATATTAAGTGAGGTCAAAAGATCATACGAAAGTCGATGACTGTGAAAGAAATGTGCCGCACAGAAGTTTGTACCAATATCTTATCAAGTCGAACAAGCATATAGTAGGTGAAATATTTACGTTACAAGTATCTCTTAGTGCCAAAGAGATAATGGATCTGAGTAAAATGTATATTTGTTAGCAATATAGAGAGATTCAACTGACAAAAGAATGCAAGCGAATTTCGTTACGAATATATTTAAATTTTTAATTTCGAGAGGGGAACAATAATTTAGAACTTAAGGTATGATAGCTTTCGCATTTTCAAATCATAAATGCCTGAAAAAATGTTAGAAACATACAAAAATGTAAATGTTTTAGATTTGGAAACTTTTGAGCTTCGACATTATCCAGATTTTAATCATCTAAATTTAAAGTGATCGCATATTTAAAATATTTTTATATTTATAGGGCACGAATCGTGCGAATTTTTCGACTTTTCTCAACTTTTTTGAAACAAGGCGACTTTTTCTGACTTTTTGAAGAAAAATGCGACTAATCGACTTTTTTCCGTTTTTTCAGAAGTGCGCTATTCTTAGTTAGTTTGATTTCAAAACTCAACCACTTGGTTTGAAAATTCAACTATTTGGTCAAAGTTAAACCTTTTTTGTATGCAAGTTCGACAATTTGATTGAAAATTAATCTTTTGCGTTTAAAAGTCAACTAGTTTCTGAAAATATTTCTGCAAGAAAATCCTTCTGAAGATTTTTGAAGCATTAAACTTTTCAAGTTGAAAATTCAATTACTACTCCTATTTCGAGAACATTTTGGGCTATGCAGTCTGAATAATTATTATTATTATATCATTATGCCAAATCCCTTTCGGGGTAAGCTTGAAGAATAGATAATTTCATATTCAAACAATGCAGTGTTATATTGAAAGCCTCACCGTTTGAGTAATTTCAAGTTTAAAATATTCAAAATGAATTTTCCTTAAGTTTAAATTCAATGTAAATCATAAACTTCTCTTATTGCAAAACAGTCCATATTGAAAAGTTTAACAGTTTAGAAACAAATATCTTAAACCCAGATTTAGATTTCTTCAAGCTGAATTATGTACTCTATGTTTCTAGGGTAATAAAGTTATTATTTCAGTCACTCAGTGTCTGATACTACTTTTTTCATTATCTTTAAAAATTTTATCCGAACTTTATTCCATGCAACTTTATTTGTAGCTTTATGCGACTAATGCGACTTTTTTTAAACTTCTATTTGATCCAAAAACCTGAATTTTCATTCTTACAGTCAATAATTTTTAGTCTTAAAATATAAGTATTTAATTATATTCAAGTTTTAAAGAGTTACTCGTTTTTTATTACATTCAGGGAAAAATTGATTAAATTAATTAATTTCATTGTGTCAAAAATCTTTTAAATTAAAAAGTAAATGGTCAGATTTTCAAAATTTAAAAAGGAGCTCCCTGGAAAGTAGTATTGGAATCTGACATTGTATATATGTGATATCAAATAAACGCAAGCGACAAATCAAGTATTTTTAGCTTCGCAGACATGTTCATTCCATAACTAAACATTTTTTATAATTACTCATCAATTACGTAATATTTATTTGTGCTTTTGACCCGGTTTTAAAAAGTAGGATCTGCTCTTTATTATATGATTTTTACAAATGTTTAGAAATAATTTTCTAGATTTGGCGATGAGTTGAACAAAAGATTTCTATATTATGATTTTCATGAAAAAACCTTGGACTTTGAAGTTAAATATTTTTTGATTCGTTCATTAAAATAGCAAAATAGAAAAATCTCGACATAAGAAAATTACGGAAAAGAAAAATTCTCGAAGGCAACAGATTATTTTTAAAAACTGATTTCATGTTTTCATATAGGGTTTTTAATCTGGTTGTAGTATCCGTTTGTCTCTCAGCATAAGCACACCCATACAAAAATAAAGCTACTACCCTATGATACTTCTGGGAAAAATATTTTTAAACAAAAAACAACTAATAATGGTGCGATTGAAGGGTACTCGAGTGGGGAGTAGTCAGAGGCCCTTGACTCTGGACATAGTGAGGGCGTAGGAGGGTATGAAAATGGTGTACGAAGGTGGAATTTTATTTCTCGAAATTATTCAGTCGTCCCCTAAAAGCATGAAAAAAAATTAAAAAATTTGCTGACAGACAGAAAAATGCAAAAAAGTGTACATACTGTACATTATGGAAAAGAATGCATTGCGAGGGCAGCCATTACAAATCGCCACTTGATGGTATCCACGCATTGGAATCTCTACGGCGCACGAGTGATGTGGACGTACAATTGAACAGCACTTGCGTTCACTAAAAAATGCAACATCCTCGAGGGGGTCATTATAGAAAATAAAAAATAAATAAACAAAAAAGAAATAACTCTTCGCATCTCCTTCCTTCCCCAAGGAGTTTCATTCCTTCTCCGCGACGTTCCACTTCCTTGTTCTTCGGGGAGATTTATCCACAGACTATTCTTTGGCTCGCGATAAAGTACAATTATCCTGTCGGATTTACGATTCTAGCCATATCCAGACAGGTATCTCTGCATTGTTGCCACTTCCTATGATTTCGTTGCAATATACCGGACGCTGGTTGGTCAGGAACGAGGAAATTATGCAATAAACAATCTGGTTGTGTTGGCATTGGCATAATCGAGTGCACATGAGAGGGATATGTGATAATACATTATAGAATGTACGTAGATATATTTTAGAGGCCTTAGAGACTGATCCCTACTTCCCTATATATATTAAGGAGAAACAAATTCATTTATTAAGGAATTGTTATTGCGATAGAAAATAAATGTAGAACATAACAATATCATAACAAAATAATTAAGAAAATAGAATATCACTATAAAAAGTCCAAAAAGGAATCCGCACCATAGAAAAAAGCCATAATCGAGCCTTGTAAATTTTTTAAATTTATTTCATTTTATGAATTATATTACAAGATACAAAAATCCAATTAAATCGACAAGAGATTTGATACGGGGTCTACTGAATTCACTTCGCATGTATGTAATTTTTGAATTCTAAAATGATTTAAAAAAAAACACTAAAAAGTAAAAAAATATATATATAAATAAAGGAAAATTTAGGGAGTAACATCGAATTGTGGAAGTTGAAATAGTCTTGAAATATTTTTTCTTGCAATCCATATAAATTGCTTGACAGTCTTTAAAGCCATTTTTCTCGAAGCTGGATACAAAGCGCATCTTCCAGTTTGGAAAAAGAAATCTCCCAACCTTTTCTAAAAAAATACGATCAGTATTAATGCTGTGCGATACGAAACTGCATCGGTACCGTATCAAAAAATCTCGGGTTTGATATCGTATCGTAACAGTATCTTAAAACCGAGTCATCGCTCAGTAACGACAGTAGAAAAGGTAATGTAGAGGAGTTGAGGTGCCAATAAACTTCCTCGCTATACGGTTTTAGATTATTAACTATATTTGAAACATTCATTCTTCAGAATAATTATTTGAAAATAAAACGTTGTTTGAAAAAAATAGTTGCATAATAAATTTTTTATTTTGTGACGAACTTTTTCCACATATTTTAAGACACTATGAAACCTTATAATAATAAGAAGACGCACAAAAATTTTCTAATTCAATAAACGAATTATTTGAGTGAATGCTATATGTTGAATTTTAAGAACAAAAATAAATGTTATCACTACACATAAGTGATAACATCATATAAGCACAATCAAGAGAGAAAAAGATTCTTTATTTTTAATGTTCACAACATGAATTTGTTCATAATAATATTTGTATTATGATGTTGAAAAAATGTTGAAAGTACGTAAATTATTCAAACCGAGCTCAAACAAGTTGTGATTTGTCATTCAAAAGAAGTACAATAAAAAAAATCTGCCCGCTGCGCGAGCACATTCTCATCGCGCGCGGCTCACTTCACTCGCAAGTCTGAGCACGCTTGGGGCGCGAGACTGTTGGTTCTCGCGCTTCGCGCGCGATAATATCTTTATCTCGCGCTTGGCGCTCGATAATGTAATTTCCTCGCGCTACGCGCGTCAATTCATTTTCTTCATAGTTTGTGTCGTTTGTCCAAAAATTAGATTTTTTAATTTTTAATGTTGTTTAAAAATTCTCTAATTTTCAATCAAAGAGATAAATTTTTAACCAGAAGGATAAATTTTCAACCAAGAAGGTTAATTTTCTACCAAAAAAGATTAATTTCTGATAAAATTTTCAAAATTATCAAACATATATTCGAAATTTTGAAGAAATTTTAAATCTAGTAGTTAAATTTTCAACCAAAGAAATAAATTTTCAACCAACAATATTAATTTTATACCAAAAAAGTTTAATTTTCATCAAAATAGAGGAACTTTTAACCAAATAATTGAAGTTTAAACTCAAGAAGATAACTTTTCAACCAAACATGGAATAATAAAATTTCCAGTTACAAAAAAAACTAATTTTCACACAAAAAATTGAATAAAATAGTTAAATTGAAAAAAAGGATTTTCAACTAAAATGATGAATTATTAACCAAAAAGATTAATTTAGAACACAGTAGTTTCACTTTCTACTAAGTATAGTTGAAGTTTAAACCAAAAAAGATGAATTCTCAAATAAAAAAAATAGTTGATATTTCAAACAAAAAGATTTTAATTTTAATCTAAAACCAGCTGATTTCCACCAAAAAAGACGAATCTTCAACAAAATAGTTTAATCCTTATAAAAAAAAAAAAAAAAAAAAAAAAAAAAAAAAAAAAAAAAAAAAA
>CAKNYM010053256.1:701845-767183 GCA_932195095.1 Andricus curvator | reverse complement strand
GGTCTCAAAACGTGGAGATTTGATGAAAACCGACTATGTCAAATTTTACATAAAACCAATACCTTCTCATTAGAATGAGAATGTAAAAAAGATTAACTGACAAAAATTGTGTATTCAAAAATGATCTACAAATTTGTTACAGACCACTCGTAGATGGGGCGCGTAGTTTTTGTTTTGTTCGTAAAAAACTGCATCAAAATATGAAAAATTTAATTTTTAGATAAACGACACAAGATACGAAAAAACTTAATAAACAAAATTTGTTTACCCAAAACAAAAAACAGCTACAAATTTGTAATTAATAATTTTTTGATAGAACGCGTAGTTTTTGTTTTGATCTTCAAAAGAACATTAAAAATAAAAAAAATTAAATTTTTTGGAAAACGGTACAAGGTAAAAAGAAAATAAACAAAAGTTGTTCACCCAAAAAGGATCTAAAAATTTGTCTTCGGTGATTTTAAGATAGAACAGGTAGATTTTCTTTTAATTGTAAAAAACAAGATTAAAAATAAAAAAATTGAACTTTTGGAAAAACGACATAAAAGACGGAAAAAATGGAAAGACAAAGTTGATCAACCAAAAAAGATCTACGGACCCCGCACCAAATATATGGTAAAAAAGGTCCTGGTGGCATTTTCAAAGTTTTTGATATTTTTTAGTTGATGCTCTCCTGATCAAAAAATTCTTATGGCAAAAACTCAAATTATGAACAGTTTGTGCGATGTAATCGCGTTTTAAGTGATAAGTGCTAAGCGTTTAGGCAACGGGCAAAGCGTTAATATAATTGCATGTTATCGAGCCTCAAACGCGAAATTCAATTTCTATTATCAAGAGGCGTTTTTTCTTCTATATTTTGTCTTTCTTTCTAAAGATTACTATCCTACAGAAGCTACTTACCAAGATCAGATTCTCACATGCACTGATATTATTACCACTATACATTGTTTTTTCCATATTTTATTTTGTTATGTTAAATAAAACGCATATTAATGATACTCCATTACACTAAATTACCTGCAAACGCGTTGCAACGCTGGGAATTTATTATGTTGTCTGAGTGCTTTTCTTAAACGTTTAGAGTTGAAAGTAGGGTGGAAGCGTTGGCACGAAAGGAAAATTCTGTAAAAGCTACTTTAGAGTGCTTGACATAAAATGGTTGATCAGTGCCTGATTGCAACGCTGGGAATCGATTCTTTTGTCTGGTCATTCAACTTAAGCGCTTTGCGACGAACTTGGGATGCAATATTTCAATCGCAAGTAGCGTTTGTCATGCTATTCGTATCACCGATTCAGTCAACCAAACGCCTCTTGATAATAGAAATTATATGAACACTTTGTGCGTTGCCTAGGCGCTTAGCGCATCACTCGAACACTTAGCGTTTATCACTTCCAACGCGATTACATTGCATTGTTGGTCCGTGCAATTCTTTTTCTACATAAACTTGCACGAGAGCAATGCAAAGGGTGGAAAAAAAGTCTGTAATATATTCCACTCCACAGGTAAAAATATGTACCAAAATCTGACATTAAATCGTCGTAGCGCAAAAACTGTTCATAATTTGAGTTTTTGCCATAAAGATTTTTTGATCAGGAGAGCATAAACGAAAAAATATCATAAACTTTGAAAATTCCACCGGGACCTTTTTTACCATGTATTTGTTGCGGGGTCCTTTGTTAGAAACTCTTGTTATAAAAATATATCAAAAACAAAAAATTACCTTTTTGGAAAAAGGACACAAGCTACAATAAGAGTTTATTTAACAAAACTTTCGCCTAAATTATATCTACAAATTTTCTCAAAACCACTTTACCCTAGGATGCGTATTTTGAGTTTAAATTATAAAAAATAACATTGAAAAATAACAAAATTAAATGTATGGAAAAACGAGACAAGTTGAAATAAAATGTTTAATAACAAAATTGTTTTTTTTTTCTTATAGTATGCGCACTTTTTTCAATCATAAAAAAGAGACAATGAAAATACGTATATTTCAATACCAGTGCATATTATGAATTGTAATAATATAAATTTATTGAAATGATACATTTTTCAGGGTAGCTGAGAATGAAATTTAAAGCAAAATAAGAAACAAATATTAAATAAAACTTGTACTTTATTTTGCAATATCTGAATAAGCAATTCCAGGCGAGTGCGAAGCACGAGATACGTGATGAGAATGTGTTCGTTAAAGCCGGAAAAGCTTTAACAAAAGAGAATTCACAATCACCAAATTACAGTTGTCGATGCTTTGACCTTGAATTTTAAAAGGTCTGTGCATAAATGTGGGGGAAATGCAAAGACCGAGCGCGTAGCGCGAGGTAAATACACTATGGAGCGCGAAGCTAGAAATCCAACAGCTGCGCGCCCTAGGCGCGCTCAATCTTGCGAGTCGCGCGCGATGAGACTGTCCCCGCGCAGCGAGCAGAATTTATTAAACATGTTACTTGCAAATTGTCAGTGGTTGCGCGATTGGCAAAGGTAAAGGGTTGAGGAGGACTCGAAAAGATGATAAACAGAGGGAGGAGCATAGGTGATGAGGGGTGATAGGCAGAGAGGCAAATAATAGAGGAAGGGAAAGAAGAAGAGAAAGAGGCAATGTAAGGATAGAGTGGAAGAAGGATTTTGCGGTGATTTTAGGAGGAAAAAGTGCTGGGTGGAGGGGTGAGAGGGTGATTGGGAGATATTGAACGGGGAACGGATAGGACATATAGGGAAGGAACAAATAACAGGAAAACGGAAAATAGAAGAGAGTTTACTTGGTTAAGATAGGGGTGACAGTAAATTGTAAAGGGTAAAGGAGATGATGGGAAGAGAGTGAATGGGAAAAAGAATATAGTAGAGGGAAATGATAGGCACAGGGCAAAATGAAGAGAAAGACGATGTGTGAGAATGTGAGAGAAGGATGATGGGGCGAGTTAAGCGAGTGAGATGATGATGAAGAAGAATTTAATGAAGAAGGGGATAGGTAGTGGAGTGTATAGAAAAATGTAAGGCGAAGAGGGAGGAGATGAAAAGTGGTGTGGCCCGATGAGAAGAGATGTGCGAGAGGGGAGGAGAAGAGAAAGGGTCGATGTGTGGAGAGAGTGCGAGACGGATTAGTGAAAGAGTTGAGGGGTTCAGATGAGGGGAGGGTAGAGGGATAAAAAATGGACGAAAAGAGGGTGAATGGATGAAGGGATAGGCTGTAAGAGAGAAGACAGCTGAAGGGCGGGGAGAAAATAGGTCGGGTGGAAAAGGGAGAGGTGACGGTCGAGCAGAGAAGTCACAAGAACAGGATGAATGGGGGAGCAAGCATTGGTAATAATGTTTGAGAGCATTTAGGGAAGTGATAGAAAAATGGGAAGAAGAAGAGACTAGACTTCGGAGTGGACGACATGAGAAAAGGTAGGGAGAATGATGGTAGGATGCAATTTAGATCTCGAAGTGAGACAAAGCGCGGAAGTGTCACGAAAAGAAGTTACATGGAGGAAGGACATTGTAGAATATTATGTCATGTTGTCAGCGATTTGACACTTTCATGATAGGTTTCTTTATAATAAATCTTATCCCTTTCATCGGAAAAAAATAGGCAACGAGAGAGCAGAGGATATATCGCATTATGAGGAGAGAGGTGGAGGAGTTATGGGAGAGTATTTCACAGAAATAGGTTGAATAGGGGAAGGAACATGGATGATAATGGTAAACACCGTAGAGGGAAGTGATAGGAGGAAAAAACAGGACGATGTATGGAAAGGTGACACAAGAATGGTGAGACCCAATTATGATTGTGAGATGAGGAAAGGGTTGAAAGTGTGACGAGAAGAAGTTTTATAGGTAAAGGGATACGGAGTAGGGTGTCTAAGAAAATGGTGGGTAAATGTAGAAGAGAGGAGAAGTGGCGTAGCGTGACATGGCGTGAAGAGGGGAGAGGTGGTGGCGGAAAGAGGACGAATTGGTGGAGGCGATGAGAGGGGGCGATGTGTGACAGGGGATAGGTTGACGACGAATTAATTACTTTCAATGTATTTGTTCCGAATCCTCCGAAGTCTAAGGAACTCTAGTGACTATCAGAAACTAAGAAAGAGAGAAACCAATGGACGTTAAAGTCGCAAGCGGTATAATAAAACAGAAAAGTATGTGGCGTGGGTGCATTGCAACATATGTGGGTGCGATAGTACTCGAGTGGATTATTCATTATATGGTGTGTACAATGTGCATGTACCTGTTCTTAAGTATGTTCCTTCTTCCTCTGTATAAAATGGCTATTGAATCGTATACAATAGTATTATATAGTATCACAGGAATTTCTTACTACCTCTTTCAAGATCTGGAGACTAGAGTCTGATTTTATTTCAGGTTGTTAAAGTATCCGCAGTGAGAGGAACAATACATCGTTGGGGAATATTATGTCATGTTGTGGTCGATTTGACACTTTCATGATAGGTTTATTTATAATAAATCTTATCCCTTGAAAGGTAGTTTATAGTGTTGGGCTTAGATTCCAAGGATGGTGTTATTGACTTCAGGATCTTCTGATATTGCTTCTCGATATATAGGTACAATGAAAGAATCTTCGATTAAGAAACAATTCTTCAATTGGAAAAAAATACATTATTACTGGACTTCATACAAACAGAATTTGGATTCTATCGACCATGATAAACATTTTGGTGCAATTGCAGAATAGGGCTTCAACTCTGTTTTGGCTGGAAAATTTTTTTTTCGGCAACAAACTATCAGAATCTTTAATTGAACGATAAATGAAATGATTTGATTAGGGAAAAGTTTTAAATTATTGTTACTTTTGTTACTACGATGTCTCAAATATGGGTCTGTCACGATATCGGAATGATCATAATTAACTCACCGTTTAGGTGCTCTTAAACATCCGTACGACCAGAAACACTGTACATAATTAAAATTTAATGGTTTTTCAATAAATGAGATTGTATTTAAATATTTTTGTATGCCGACATAAGCTATTATATCGACAAAAAAAGAAGAGTTTCATGCACATCAGCTATCAGTTGAGACGGGAGAACGCCCTTGGCTATCGATGGCAATCGAGATATGTATGTCACTAAAATAAAAAATAGATATGTACTGGTCACAAAAATAATGTTGATTAAACCCCTACCCCTTTCAAACGTCTCGTGGGGGCGGGAAGGCACCCCTTTGACTGGTCACAAAAATAATGTTGGTCAAATCCCTACCCCTTTCCAACGTCCCGTCTCCTCCTGTCTCAAGTGACAGCTGATGTGCGTGAAACTCTCCTTTTTTTGTCGACATAATAGCTAATGTCGGCATAAAAAAATATCGAAATACATTTTGATTAATTAAAAAACAATTGGATTTTAATTATTTACAGTGTTTCTGGCCGTACGGATGTTTAAAAGCACCTAAACGGTGAGTTAAATATGATCATATCCGATATCGTGACAGAACCATATTTGAGACATCTTAGTAACAAAAGTAACAATAATTTTAAACGTTTTCCTGATCAAATCGCTTCATTTGTCGTTCATTTACACATTCCAATAGTTTGTTGCCGAAAAAAAAAATTTCCAGCCAAAACAGAGGTGACGCCCCTATTCTGCAATCTAACCAACATTTTTAAGACACTGTTAGAAAAATCAGTATTAAATTTAATACAAATGTATATGAAGTCATTTGCATACACGGGAATTGAAATTTAATATACATTAAAATATGAATAGCTGTACACTTTATATTAAATTTAATATACATGTCGGTATAGCAGCGTGCTTGAAAACTCAAAGTGCTTTTATTTCTTTAAATCTTATCAAATATTCGCAATTGAAGTAATAATCTAGAATTCGTCGATTGAATTGCTTTTATAATTAAAGTGCAACGTACAAGTGGAACTCTTTCCAAAAATTGCCCTGAATGGTAGAAATTTAATGTGAATATAGTTGATTGTAGGTTAAGTCTGTCATTTCTTTACGTAATTGAACTTTTCGACTTAAAATCCAATTTTATTTTTGATTAATTGCAAGAAGGTATCATTTTTTATTATTAAGAATAGAAAATTACTGCTAATCTTATTTTGATTTTGTGTAAAATGGAATTATCTGAGCGATTATCATGATTGTATATGAAATTTAATAAACACGTACCTAAATAGGGATTTCATATGCTTGAGATATTAATTTTAATATACATTGGTATTTTAAATTTAATACTATTTTTAACAGTGGATGTAATACAGAAATGTATCATGGACTATAATACGTGGAATGACAAATGAAATAAAGAAACATAGTCCTTCTTGTAAAAAAATGTTATTTTGAAAAATAACCAATTTGGTCAATTGTATTCATTTAAAAAGGGCACTAGAACCCTAATTCTGATCGCATGCCCTTAAATGCTCTCAATACTTGAAATAGTTTAGATGAGATGTTCGACCCGATCGCAACGCGACAGGGCCGCCCCACCATGTCGAGGGCGGGCACCGTCTTATGTGAAAGTAAGTCTTAGGTTGACTGAGAACGCGTGCCCGCGGTTCTGGTTACCTGCAAGAGGAGTTTACAACGGGGGTAACCCCACGTTACACTGCCGACGAGAGGCCACGCGAAACACAGAAACGACAGTACGAACAGACACTTTTCGAAACGCCGACTCAGCGGCTGGATCACGCTTGACGAGCCACAAAAAACGGTTCTATTTTATAGTTTCGAGTTTTTAACAGTTCTCATCAAACCGTGAAAAAAAAGTTTTTAACCGGAGCGGTAAAAAGAAGAAAAAGTCATTGGAACTTTGCCAAAAAAAATTATTTTTTTCTAGAGTGTTGGTTCTTGGACTCGGGGGTGAACCCGGAAGTTTTTCGTTTATGAAAAGATTTTAAAATTTCTTCAAATTGCATTGAATTCTTATAAAGTTCGAGTATTTTCTTAATCATTTTCTTTTCCTGCAATTTTGTCATTCAACTTTCTCCGAGACTGATTTCCGAATGCTTTAAGTTCTGATCTTTTTTTTCTTAATCGTCGCGGCTTAGAGGAAAGAACTTCCTCATCCGGATAAAAATTCGAAGAATTACGATTCTTTCCGGACTGCAAGTGACTTATGGTGTTATCTCTGATTTAGAGCACGTGTCGTATTCGCAAGGATATTGAAAATCAACACGTGCTGAAAGGGAAATTTACAGTGTGAAAGGGAAAACTTGAAAGTTGGAGTTTGTAGAACTTTATACTGAAAGGCTGCTCAGGAAGGAGACAGTTTTTGGTTTAGGAACCAGTTACACTTTTGTAATTGGTAGTGAGATTTGAGTGCTTCGTGACAAAAAAGTGGTTTAATCTTTTTGAAGGGGATTGAAGATTCGCCACGATGAAAAGAGCGGTACTTACCGCTTGTTTGCTGAGCTTTGCCTTCGCTGGAAGTCCCAGGTTACCCAGGACTTCCGCCGATCAGCGCAGCATCCGAAATGCAAATATCAACAATAATATCACTGGGAATATCTTGCCATCTCCTTCTCGTGGATCACCCAGAAGCAGGTAATGTAAATAAAACAAAAACAATAGAATGTATTCAATTAGGACGTGTCCAATGAATTTGGAAGAATTTTCTCAAATTATTATTATTGTATATGAAGATTGGAAGAAACTGGCACTCGATTCTGAAATTAGGAATTTTCGAAACATCCTTGAAAGAAAGTTAAAGAACTGAAAATTCTAAAATTGAATTGAAATTGATATTTTTGAATTATAGCATGGAATTAAAAAGTGCAACACTATAAGTAGGTACATAATCTTTTAATCTGAGAAGTATGCAAAAATATATTTTTTTCGATCCTGGTGTTGATTAACATAATTTATTCTTTACGATCTAGACATATCAGCTTTCGAAGATTTGTATTGACTCTTAGCAATTAGAATTATTAGACACACTACTTTCCAGTAGCCACAGAGTCAGACACGTATAAACGTGATTTTCGGTTTCGGAGTCCTAAACCTACTTCGAAAAAATAGCTACTAACCTTAGGCTTCCGCTCGCTTGGTGAGACGTCCCGAAAACGATATTAATCGATTAGCCATTCTATAAATAAAATCCTGCGAAATTTTAATTAAGAAGACATGTTCCATGAGTGCCTCCGACCATATTTTAATAAGGCCAAATTAACGAGCGAAGCCTATCATATACATTCAAATAAAATTAAAAATTAGAAAACTAAAAAACGAATTTGGAGAAATTCAAGTACTCGTTCCAAACAGAAGTCGTTGCATTCATAATAATAAGTTTTAAAAGAAGTATATTAAGTAATTACATACTTAGATTACACTTTAAAGTTTATTTAAAAAATAAAACCACTTTCACTAAAGAGAATTTAATTTGGCGCGAATTCATGTAAAAGTTTCTTAAATGCGATTTTATCAGAAAAATAAACAGCCGGGAGGCTTCGATTACGAAATCAAAATTTAATCTCGAAACGATATCTTTTAAATGGTGTTTTGGAATACAAAGACACAACTGAAATATCGAGTATTTAAATCGATCCATTAATTAGCGCGGCAGCCGTCGATTTACGTGATTATTCGAAACGCGTGAACATACGACATTCTCACTGAAAAAATACGACACATGCGAAGCAAGCATCCTGCAATTAGTGAATTTCGTATGGCCGCTCGTGTACTCGAAATAATTGGTCGCATAAAGTAATCAGACCAAAACGTTATAATTTCGCAAGATGACCAATTAGGTACCGAATTCCTCGATTAATTTGCGTATCTTTTAAACGTTCAGATCGACTTAACTTCTCGACGTTGATTCCGGAAAATTAAAATTTGTTTGGATCAGTTGAAAGTCAGATTTCTGGAGATTGTATCATTATCCTATTTTGGAACCTTTTGAATTTGGAAAAGTATGTATTTAAGAAAATATTTCAACGGTTTCGTTTGGAAATATTTATTTCAAATATACGTAGACTTCCCAATTGAAATATAGGTTGAAAAAAAATTAAATTGGAAATAATAATTATAGTTCACATCAATTTAGAAGCAATCAAATCAGTTTTGTTCTTCAAAAACTGGAAATGAATAAATTGAAAATTAAAAGTACTGCAAGCAGTCGAAATTTAAACTTTTCCAATTTTAAATATTTGAAGTTTTGATTTTTTTAAATATTAAACAATTCAGAATTTCATCCTTTAAAAATGTAAAACTTAAAATGTTTAGGAAATATATACTTTTGGAATTTAAGTTTCAGAAATTCGGTGCTCCCAAATTGGGGATATAAAGTTTGGATATTTCCCATTTAGAAAGCATTGAAAAATTGTTATCTCTTCAATTTTAAGCATTCTTAGTTGGGCTGATTTAAAATTTGATATTTTCTAAACTAAACCATGTAAACTAATTTAAAAAATATTGAAGTTTGATTTTTCTGCATCTGAAACCAAAGAAATTATGTGTTAAAGTTTGGGACGTATTCAAAATTCAACATTTTTTAATTAGAAACATCCGAAGTGCAATACTTTTTTCACTGAAAAAATGATTTTTGTAGAAGAATATTAAAGAAATATTTATTTAAAAGGATTTAAATTTGAAAAATTCAGCTATTTAAGGTGAGGTTTAGATATTTTCAAATTGCAAACAACTGGAAATTAAATATGAAAGAATCATTTTTAAATGAGATAAAATAAATTTGAGAAGCATTGGAATTGATTCAATTCCAAATTGTAATTTTGAAATAAGAATATAATTTGGACTTTTGAAAAGTGGAACCATTAAAATTTGAGATAGTGTTAAATTAAAAAATTTTAATTAAAGTAATTGAATTTTAATTAATTAAATCAAAGATAGAGATTTGAGTCTTTCAAAACTTGGTGAAATTAAAACTGAAGCTTTTCAAATTATCTACATATCCAAAATTATTGGATACGTCCAATTTGGAAAATTAAATCTTGAGAGTTTCCAACTTCAGAATTTCCTCAACATTTTTAAAATTGTTTCAAACTTGATTCTTACAATAGGGAAGTTTATAATTATTAATACTTTAAATATTTTTAATGTGTTTAGATATCTTAATCAATTCAAGTTTTAATATTAAAATTTATTCTACTTTGGACGATTGGGTGCTTGCAATTTCAAAGTATCCCAATTTAAAAAATGGACCACCCTTCAATAGTAGGCCTACACCTCTAATTCGCCTGAGAATATTAAATAAGAAAATAAGTATTAAAGGCTCTTGTATGAAGCTTCTTGACATATATTTTTAAATACACCATTATAAATTGTGGTTTATAGACTAAATTATGTGACCTACTTCTGATGATTTTTCACCTTCACTTTTCAGAACACATTCAATAATTTTATTTTATTTTAGTTTATTGTCAGCAGCGTTGACAATAAACTTTGAACAGATTATTGAGAAGCTGTGAAATCCGTAGAATGGAGATAAATGCATTTCACCATTGTACAACTTAACAATCACTTTTTATACAGTTTTGATTATGAGCCTAACCTTAAGTGGTCAAGTACTGATTTCTTTACCTTATCTCTTTAAAAAATCAGTCACCCACGCGGAAGAAGTTTCACGAGAGTCAGTTTCATTATAACGAACGCGTTAACGGGAACTTTGATTCCTGGTTGAAACAATCGACAATCATTAGAGAACTTTATGAATGCTCATTGGAGGACCATATAAACGAGGAAGATTCGCATATTGACCGGGGCAGCTTTAATTGGCTGTGTCTTAATACAGTGGACATTCGTGTAGAAATTTACGATCAAAGAATGTCCGTGTATATAAAGAAGCAAGTATCGGCCAAGAACGATGAACTCTTTTACTTATTTATTGATCCAATCTACAATTTAATGTTTGATGAAAGTGATACATCCAATTTTGCTGGGTTGTGATAAGGCATAAGGAACCAGAGTAGAATGGCCAATGGCCATGATATCAGATGGGCGAATGCCTCGACTTTCAAACAATGCTTGAATGCTGCATTAGATTCTGGACCCTGCCAATGTGATCTCTTTACCAATCGTCCATGGTGAAAGTGTAATAACTAATAATCCAGTTGCCGTCCAGTTATAATACCATGAAATTTTAGAATAATGCAGTTTTAATTGGTTTTTTAATAGGTCGACCTCGAGAGTGACCCAAAAAAACAATGTTTTTTTTTCATCACTCACACCCTAAACTTGTTCTATTTGGTGAATAAAAATATTGTGTAATTTTCGTTTACTCTAAGAAGTTTAAGCAGCGGTGAAAATAAATATCAGTCATTCCAAAGATTGTTTTTAATTCCAGCCAAAATTCTGGGCGACCATGTCAGCGATTTAGCTAGCGATTTTTTTCCTGATAATGGGTGCCCAAAAGAACGCCAAAATGAAGTATAAGACATTTTAAATCAGAAAAAAATGTGCATTTTTTAAATTTAACTTCTTCGTCAATTTTGCTTTTCGTGTCAAACCTGCATAAGAGAGGCAATTCATAACCGACTTTGAAGCTTAATTAATGAATTTATTCATTTCAGTGGGTAATTAAAAAAAAATGTTCATCATACACGCATGTGAGAAACTAAAAAAATAAGGCGATCTCAAAAATTGTTTATAAATTCACTGAATTTCACTAAAGTTATAAAAGAGCTGATAATTTCTAATTTTCAAATTTAGCGATCACGCTTTTGTATAAAGTTATAAGGTATATCATACTGAATAAAAATTTCATGCAAATAATATTAGTGAACATTTTGTTTTTCTCTATACATAAATATTTAGAAGGCTAAAAAAGCTAATTTTCATATTTTCATATTCAAACTTGTACAAACAAAGTCTCGGAGGCTTTTCTGTGCATTTTAATTTCTAAGGTACAATGAATTTTTGAAACGACTTATATTTTCACGTTTTTTATGATATATGTTTAGAAATATTACTTTAATATAAAAATATTCTGCAAGGAAATTCTGTATTTCGTGAAAATACAACTTTTCATATATAACATTTTATGTTGAAATCATTATTTTTCGATAAAATCAACAAAAAATGAAAATCATTCTGATTTTTCATGATTTTTGTGAAAAAATGAACTTTCCTTGAAAAGTATGCATATCAGAAAAAAAATATTGTATACAAAAAATGTACATTTTTCAATAAATTACATATTTTTTATGTCCAAAATTTTTTCATGTAGGTGATAGTTAAAGAGTGACACTAGTTTTAACGATGAAAAAAAGTTCCTTATAGTTATTTTAATTCATGAAGGAAGGCGTTATCTTTTCATAATGCACTTTTATGACGGGCTTAAGTATCTTGAAAATCCACCAATATTTTGTTCACAACATCTTTCTCCACAATCAACAGTTTTTGAAAAGAATAAATTTTTATTTCAAACAATTTTGGATTTTCATTTCTTTTTGTTGTATTTTTTTCGCAGAAGGTTTAGAAAACAATTCCAGATAATACTAAAAAAGAATTTCGTATTACATCGTATAATCGATAGAATGCGTGCCTGTTAATAAATTTAATTTTTAAATAATAAAGGCAATTAACCCAGAAGCTTTTTGCAAGTAATTAATGGGGAAATTTACACAGTGTCCAAATCTATGAAAAAAATGTTATATACGAGAATTTCGGGAAACAAATTTTTAACCTGTTTAAGAATTTTAAAGTGTACAAGGATCGAGTAAAAAATATTTTTCATTATGCAAATTTGACAATGTAATGAAAGTACTCGTATATTATTATATTAGAGAAACATCAATTGTCAGAGAAGCACCAAAGTTATTAGTTTATTAATTACTTGCAAAAAAATTAAAGAAATTGTTTTCTAAACCTTCTTCACTTTACATTACAAAGTCAACACCTTTCTTGATAAATTTGAAAAACTACAAGGAACTTTTTCTTCATCTTAAAAACATAGTGTCATTCTTAACCTGTTGAGTACATAAAAAAATGTTTCACAAAACGAAAGTGTTTTCTTTACAATATTTTTGTCTGAATTGCATAATTTTGAAGGTATAGTTCATTTTTTAACCAAATACATGAAAAATCAGCGTGTTTTGTATTTTTTGTTGATTTTATCGAAAAATAATGATTTAAAAAAAAATGTTGTATACAAAAAATTTGTATTTTTACGTTATACACCATTTATTTGTTGCATATTTTTATGTAGGTATATGAGAAGCAATATTTTCCAAAATAAATCAGGAAAACCGTGAAAATAAAGGGCGTTTGTGAATATGTTAATTTTGGTGAAAAGTATAGCTTTTTTATTCTTCTAACTATTTATGTCACTGAAAAACAAAGGATTCACTAAAATTATTTCCATAAAATTTCTATTTAGTATAATATATCTCATAACAGTATGGAAAAGAAAGATGGCAAAACTTGAAAATTAGAAACTGGCAGCTCTTTTAAGTTTGGTGATATTTAGTGAATTTATAGACAACTTTTAAGATGGCCGTTTTTCATTTCTGACATGCGTAAATGGTAAATATTTGTTCTAGAACTACTCTCTGAAATGAATGAGTTCAGCCATTACACTTGAAAATTAGTTATAAATTGCCTTTTTTTATGCATTTTTGGAAAAAAACAAAATTAACGAAAAAATCAAATTTCGAACAAAAAATTATCGTTGATTTCTGATTTGAAAAATCTAATACTTTATTTTAGGTGGTTTTTGGGCATCTACTATTAGGCAATTAATCGGTAACTAAATCGCTGGCACGATCGCGCAGCCGGGTTTAAAAGAACCTTCAGAATGACCCATATGAAAAATATGGAAATTTTTTAAGGAAGTGCAAAAGAAGAGAAGGTGAGAGGAATGATTGGATGCAGGTCTTGTGCTAAAAATCATGGCATGATAATCACCGAGTTGAGGAGCCGATTATGGAGAAAGGGCGAAGGGCAATACAGGGAAAGTCAAAGTACACCGCCCGAATAAGTGTCGTCCGTCATAATATATAAAGAGAAGGCAATTGTACCGTACATACGGAACATATACTTTCGTCGTTTTCACTGGCACATGACGAACGTGTGTGGTACATTTAATTCGATCCGTCAAAACGAAAACGCAGCATTATTAACATACAATGCTTCATGTGGGTTCGTTGTGTTAATTTCGAGACTAATGTGCACCGCCCTGGATTTCAAGTACGCTTTCAGGTAATATTTATTGTCCAGGGTGACGTCAAAATAAAAATCTTCGGCAGTGTAAAAAATAATTTTTCTATATTAGCCCCCTCCCATATTCCGCCTCCCCTTCCAACCCTTACCATAGTCATATCCTCCCTCTACCCTTTCCCTTCCATCATCAACACCTCCGACTCCTTCACCCCTTGTGAACCCCTCATTGGTAACTTTTTTAGTTTTTTCGGAAAGCAGATTTTTGCCAGAGTTCTCAGTATTTTCCTACAAACGGTACTGAGTACTGATGGACTACTCTTCCCACCCAAAATCTCATCTTAGGGTCCTATATTTCGCCTGAAAACCCATAAAAGAAATTTTTTGGTTTTTTGTTTATCCTGCACTAGCCTAAACCAATTTTTACTTGAAAGGGCTTGCACGTCCCGGTATCTTTCTGATTATGTTTTAAGAATGTGTCACTGAGTAACAAAATTACGGTATACCTAACAAATGTTGATAAGTAGTTTTTGCTCATTTTACAGAAATTTGTTTGTGATTACCAAAACTTTGGTTAGTGTAACAAACAAAATTATTTGGCTCAAACGAAATTTTGTGTTAGGTATCGTTTGTTACTTGTAGCAAAGACTTTGGTTGCTTGTACCGAACACGCGACCTCGTATGCGCAGATTCCCGAAGCCCCAGTTTTCATATGGCTGATGACAGCTGATATGCCAGAGAGAACAATGTATTTTGGATTTGATCTCTGAGCTTTTGTAAGGTTGTTCCGAATAAAATTAAGTTTTATTAGGTGTGAATAGTGTTTTAGGTATTCTTCGGGAAAATGGTATATAGTGAATTAAGAATTTTTGCTGTTTAGAGTTAGATTCATATTAAAAGTGATCCTTGATTTGACTTCAGAATTTAGTATTATAAACATAGGGTAAGAGCACCAATTCTTGGCACCCTTGTCTAATTTCTCGGACAATACATTTTTTTAGCATCTTTTACCTCAATTAATTTAATTTAATTATAATTGTCACATATAATGCATGTATATATTATGCAGTGCAATCAGATATTTATTCAAAATTAAATAAATTCACTCCAGGTTTCGGCATGCAAATAATTGGGCTAAGGTGCCAAGAATTGGTTCTCTTACCCTAGCTTCTTAATACTGTTTTAAAAAATAAGACCAAATATTCATTGTTCATAGTAAAACCTAGAAGAAGTGAAAATACTCTGTTTCAGTAATGTCAAATGCATTTAATTTGAGTAGAAGTATTTTCTTTGTAAAAAACACATACACGCGTGTCAATTTTTAGGGCCGTGAAGATGGGCTTGTATATTTTTTTGATTCTCAAAATTGAATCATTTTGATATTAAATGTAGGGATACATGGTGATCGGACTTCGAAATTTTTTCGTAACAAACAACGTGTCTGTTCAGAAGCTTCTCTACGCGCAAATCTCTGACATTTCTTGTTTTCTTGGTGCAATACCTCCAGAACTTTTGTGTAGTTAAAGTGAAGAGAAAAACAAGACGAATGGTGCAATTAACCAGAATTGTAGACTGGACTCTCAGTGTCCCATAAGTTATGGCCGTTCTGGCACTCATTGGGTTGTCTATATAAATTCCTGTTTATTGATCCAGTTTTTCCGTGACCATTGAACAACGCTTTACTTTTACTTGCGTCCAGTACCGCTCCTCAAAGCGGAAAATCTATTTCGGGACACAAAGTCACTACCGCGACTGACCCCAATCAGAAATTATTTCTCTTGTCTTCCATTTTTCATGCATGTCGTTTGACAAGCTCCAGTTACACTTTGCCAGGTGGCTGTGACTCTTCAGTCTTCAATTGTAAATTGTTTTTTTTATCTGTACGCTGAGGGCTGAGGGGGCGATCAAGGTAAACGCACTCGTAATTAGGACACTTTTGATCCGCCGAGCAATTCGGTTCGATTGCCGATCGATCTCCGTGTCCTGGTCAATCACCACTGCTCGAGATAAGGACCAAGAATACAAGATCCTTGTATAACAAATTATCTTCGATCGATTCATTCCGTTTCAAATTATTCCAAGCACTGGCGAAAGGGGTTATCAAATTAATTGGCTCGATTCTTTTCCCTTTTACTTCCTCCCAGAGAAAAAGTTTTTATGATGATGACAATTTGCAAAAGACCCCGCAGAATAAATACTAGTCATTATTGGTCCAAGTTCTTTTAGGAAATTTCTGGAAGTGAAATTTAAAATACAACTAAATACACTAAAGATTTGGTGATTTTAAACTAAAATCACTAAAAGATGAAACATTTTTCAATATTGGTAACAATGAAGTCTAGATCTTTGAAAAATTTCCAAATTGGAAGCATTCAAATTTGGTAACAAAACTTGAAATAAAGAAAAAATGTGAAAATACCTAATCTGCTAGTTACTGAATGGAGTAAATATAAGCCCAAACTTAATAGAAACCTATGCTACCATTATAGTATCCAACTGAATTATAGATGTAAATTAATCCTAGCTTTCTAGAATACCGGAAGTGTTAGTGTGAGAAAAATGCTTAATCATGGTAGCAAAACCTCCGCAGGGGTCGCCGAGTATTCAAGTTCACCAACCGTCTCATCATGCTGAGTAATTTTTAATGCGTCTCGATCTTATATGTCTATATGTGTCACATATACATTATACATTATTTAAAGCAAAATATATTTGTGAATATATAGAGGCTTTCTTTCCAGTAGATGAAAGGCTTGATAAACAGCCCTCAAAGATTAATTCTCTGATAATGTCGGATGTGAGGAAGCGTTGTTGATTTTTTTATAAGCTTCTTCCTGGATTATCTCAAGTTTGCTTTAGTGCACGCAAAGGCTCAATGACCTACCGCCTACGATTTTCCGGTATGAAATTTTTTATTGCTAACTTAAGAAAATTCCGATTTTCACCTTCATAATCAATTCTCGAAAATAAGAAAGTATATTTATTATTAAAAGCTGTGGACTGAAAACAATTTTTGTTTCTGACAATAAATCGATTCGGTTACTATAGAAGTAGCAACACTTTTTTTTATCCCAACAAAATGTTGGTTCCTTCAACAAACCCTCTGTTGATCTAAAAACAATTTTATTGTACCAAAAAAATCTCAGTTTCATTTGGCACAAAAAAATGTCTATAGCAACCAAACCATTCTGGTGTCACAACCAAATATTTTTTTCAGCGATGTCGAATGCTTTCAAGTTGATAAATCTATTACACCTTCAAACTAATTTTACTCGCAGCTCGTAAATACAAAGTAGATCATAAAATGTTAAAAGGTGTGAAGAAAATGTTTATTTTTCTTAAACATTTCAATAATGAAAGTAGTGTAGTGAGTTTCAGTGCCAGAACGATTTTTTTTTAAGTGGTAATTTGAAAAGTGTATAACTTAGAATGGTGAACAGGATTAATTATAGGGCTTTAGGAATAAATTGTGACAGAATGGATAGAAAAACATATTATTTTAAGTTGAAACTGGCAATGTAATATAAAAGACGTAATTTCGAAACTTGCAAAAATGTGCAATCGTGCATGATCGTTACTTGGACAACTTTTACTTCCCTTGTCCCGAACAACATTACTTGCCACTCAGATCTCACCAGTTTCCCTTTCAAGGGCACTGCATTCGATGGGAAATATTCAAAGAACCGTTCGATCTCCGCAGGAGCGGCTAACTGGACAAGATTTATCGTCCTGGACATTTTGTATATCTGGGTTTGTCATCTCGAATTGACTGGTTGTGAGCAAAACCTTTCTGGCATTCATTCAGAAAATTAGCTCTAAACAGTTGCTTCCGTTTCAATTTTAACTTTTAATATTAAGAATTTTTTTCTAATACTCGTCTGGATTACCGTACACAAGGGCTAAGCGTCGCATATGGGGAAAAGCGGCTCACCCTTGATTCTGCATTTCTCAATGCGATATTTCCTTCTTCTAGGTAAAGAAATATAGAGGCTTGCCAATGACGATCGTAAAAATTTAGATGCAAAACTTAGAAGAAGCAATATCGCATTATAAATTAATAAACTCCGAAAAATATTGATCCAAGATGAAAATGTCGTGAATAAAGGTTGCGGATCTCATTGAAAAACATATTTCCTGTATTCACACTTTTTCTCTAAAATTAATATTTTTGAGGGAAACGAAATAGATGCATTTCTATATATTTGTTACAAAAAATTTCAAAAATTTAAATATTAGAATCTAAAAATATTTCGGGGGATGTGGTCCACACCCCCTCCCCACTCACGCCGAACCCCTTTTCCAGAGGCCAAAAAGGAGCCACGGGACCTAGTGTTGGGAAATTTTCAAAGTCCCTGTTTTAAAATCCTCTTTAGAATATGTGTCAACTCATTTTTCCATTCATTTCAAGGCCTACCCTTTGAAATTAATGAATATTTCACTAAATTTGATATATTTTTTAAAGAAAAATCTGAAAATTAATTTTTGTCATTTTTCTTGAGAAATATTAATTTAAGCTCGAATTTAAGGGGAAAAAAGTTAAAATAAAAAATATGTATTTCAATAAGATCTAAAAATTTAAGCACAACATTTTTATCTAAGATTCTTCGAGAATTAAAAAAAAAAGTAAAAAATATTGATAACTTCATTTCTATTAATCTGCGTCAAAAATCCTTCCGGGACTTTCAACTGTGATGCAAAGGAAACTTCTAGGTCAAGTATAACTTTATATGCTTGGGTGACCTTTTCAAAAGTATACCATCGTTTAAATATAGTGAGAAATAAAAAAATTTTGTGTCCGCTTCAAAACATGGAATTATTTGAGACTTCTCCTTTGATCACTGAAGTTAAGCATTTGTTGGCTCAGTTATAATCGGATGAGGGCCCCACTGTACTAGCTGGGGTGCATTTATCAGCGCTCAAGCTGCCTTAACTCTTAAACTACATAATATTAATTAATAAGTTAAGTACACAAGTTTTGAGGCGACTTTTTCGGAAGTTTATCCGCAAAATAATATTCATGGTGTTTTAATATTTGAATAAGGTAGATATCCCAGTAATCGTGGCGGTCCCAGTAATCGTCAGTTTTGAGATTTAAACGCCAGAAGTAAGTATTTTCCGCATGAAAATACATTCCTAAAATATTTTAAAGTAAGTTTGAACAGTGCTTGTTGTGGAAACCAAATTAGTTTTTTTTGTACAAATAGTGCACATGGGTAAAAAAAATTGATTTGTATTGCCGGCGGCGATGAATCACGAAACGTGGATAATAGCTTAACATTTAGGTTAGGAAACACGTTTCTTTGATTAAGCTTTTAATATGTCAAGAAATTACTTGATCGGGACGAAAATTATTTTTTTGTAATAAAATATCATTTTTGTTTCATAAAATTAAGTAAAATCTTCATTTAGTACCTTCTCGTTCGAGAAATATCGGTCACGATTATAGGGACATTTCAAAAGCATAGTTGCTCGAGTAATCGTGACCGGTCGCGAAGACTAGGACGAATCTGTCAAAATTTTATTTCCATATTTCGTTACAACTAATGATTTAATTAATTTCAAAAAGGCGTGAAATGAAATCGGAGAACTGTCTTGTTACTGTGAGCAGTAATCGTAATATAAATTAGTACTTAAAACTGAAAAAAGGTGATGTAAAATATTGGCATGACTTTAGTGATTTCATTATCAATTTTTTAGTTTATGATCATTTTTCAGTGAAGTTAATATTTATTGAGTAGTTTTTCATTAGCTAACATTAATCTATACTGCATAATATAAAGAAGAATGTGTAACAGATATATAATTATTGATAGTTTTAATGTTTTGACAACGTAAACAGAACATAACCTCCAAATACACATGATTTTTTTAGTCACTGTAATTTATCAAATTTCGTCATTGTGTTTATAATTTATGTTGTAATTATCACTTATCCGTGATAAAAATTGTGATAAATATTTACTTCGATTTATTTTTGAGACCACTTTATTTCTTATAAATAAAATATTAATTTTATTCGAAAATATTTTTAATCGAAAGAAAAACTAAAAATTTTAAAAGAAAATTCATTTTTATTATGATTAATTACTATAATGTCCATCAGACGTACTGGAACTATCAGAAGATTCGATTTTGAGGTTATGTTTCGACGGATTTCATCTCGGAGGTCTCAATCTCTCAATCAATATAAAACTAACAATACATTTTTCATTTCATTAAAGTATACTTAAAATACAAAAATACACTTGAAATACACCTCCAAATCGCTAAAAACTGATTTCAAGAAAACTTAACCTTTTTCACGAAGACTGGGACAACAACTCACGATTACTAGTACATGGCAGATTTGGAAATCACGATAACTAGGACATCGGTGCTTTTTGACTTCTAATTGTTTATAAATAAGAAGTAATACTAAATATAATGTAAAAACAATTTTTATAATATTCTAGGATGTTTAATGCTTCAATCAGTACCAATCATTTTTCAACTAATCCTTCCAAAATAATTTTCTAAATATTTGAAGTCAACGAAATCTCTTATGGTGATGATTACTGGGACGTTTACCTTACTATTTTCTAACGGCATATATTCTTATTGCATTAAAAATTACTTTTTCATATAAAATTAAATAATTATATAGATAAATTTTTCAAGCTCACTCTCTTGACTTTTTATTTATATACATATAATAAAAAAGAGCTTTAAAAATAAAATAAAAATTTGAACTGCGGCCAGAAAGGCTTATCACTAATACAGGTTATAATTCACAAGTAACTTCTTACTAATTGGGATCCTAATACTATCCATTATTTTTTATTCTTCCAATTTGGAGGATTAAATTCAACCGAAAAAGAGCCAAACTTCAATTTCCTACTTTCAAATTTTTTTCAATTTGTATAGATAAGTAATGGAAACTCCAATTTCAATTTTAAAAGTTTAACAACTTCGATTTTGTAGACTACTTCTAATTCAAAACTATTTTTAAGTATCAAATTGCAGAATGTGAAAGTTTTTAAGATTAAAAAGTGTTGAAATTGGAAGCAGAGGAAAAATTTCCAATTTTTGAAGAATTAGAATTCAAAATATTTCTAAATACTCGATTTTGGAAGTTCAAAATATATGTTCCTTATAAGAAGGATTTTCCGAATTGGAAAGATTTTATTTCCGAACCGTTCCAAATCTAATAATACGTCGACAGATTTCAAAAGTTGCAATTGAAAAATTTAAAGTTAGAATTTCAAAATTTCAAAAAATTTTAATTAAAACGATTGAAGTTTGATGATTAAAACATATCCAGGCTATTGGAATCGATACTTTTCTTAATAGTAAACTGTGAAAAAGTATTAAAATTAGAATCTTTTCCTCGCTTTTATATTTTCAAATTTGAAATCGTAATTTTACCAATTTTATATGTGCAAACAAAACAGGTTGAAACATTTTGAAAGCATACAAATTCTGATATTTCAAACGGGCTTTTCTTTATATTTTGTACAGTATCTTTTACAGAATTCAAAATTTTAATTACTTTTTTCAAAAAATTTGGCGCGAATATTTATATGATTATACATTGGTCATTTGCAAGCGTTTCCAGTTGACGAAAGTTTTTAATAAGAATGATTACGAATTAATCATTTTCAAATTGAAAATAAACTTAAATTTGATGAGTTTCATTCAAAGCTTCAAGAAACTCAGTTTAAAACAATTTTATTTCAATTATTTTCAAATTGGAATTATTTAAAAATGTTGAGCAATTCCCAAGCCAAATAATTGAATTTTTTTACCAATTTACCAATTTTAGAAGTTTTTCAATTTGAGGTAAAATAATGAAAATTGACATATTTCTAAAAATTAATTATTAGAAGTCGTTATTCGAAATAAAAATCATTTGCGTAGTTGGAAGAATCCAATATTAATAAGAATAATTACGGATTGGTAATTTTCGAATTTTAAATGTACTTAAATTTGATACATTTTTTTTAAACCTCAAGTTATGTTTTTCAATTTGAGGTTTTTTTTTTATTTGGAATTTGTTTAATTACTTTCATAAATTGGAAGTTCTTATTACTAGAAAATTTAAAAAATTCAAATTTGAACAGAAAAAATGCATTCTTCATTTTTAAATCCTGCTTGTTACTTTTGCTTTGCGGTTTATAATGTGATTCTAAACTTATAAGTAAATTATTTCTCAAAAATAACTGATTAAAATATTATTTCTAATGAACTTCGTATAAGATACACCAATCTTCCAAGATTTAATTGAATTTTGATGAGAAGAGATAGTTTCCTCTCACAATCAGAACAAACAGAAAGTCCCTGGATCGCACAAGAAAGTGTGAAGGTGTTGGGAATCTACGGTCAGAAAATAATAATCAAACCGCCGTTAGATCTTGGGAGTGGATTTCTGCTACTTTCAGTAACCCAGCTTTGCTATACGTAACAGAAACCGATCTCGTATTATGACCAATGACGTAAATGAGGACTCTAGGTTTCACAGGTGCCACGATCTTCGAAGTTATTTCGAAACTGTCATCAAAAGTCACTCAATCAATTTTTTTTTGTCAATTCCACACACACGTCCACCTATTTTTTAACCTGTTGTCATTCTAGAGCAAATTAAGTAGTCCCATTATCAGATAAGCGGTTCAGAAAATGCAAAATAATAATTGAAAATTGAACATTTAAATTCTCAATTTCAGGGTCATTATATTAAATTTAATTAGATTGAATCTAATTTGATCTAAAAATAAAATTCTCTATTGCTTAGTTTCACGTTTTAAATAAATCCAATATACCAGTTTCTTCCTTGACCCTCTTGTCTGCACTTTTTTCTGTATTCTGTATACTGTATATTATTTAATTTAGTGAAATCTTTCGTTTTACCGGCTCGTTATTGCTTGGAAAAGAAAGAAACAAGAAAGGAACTTAAAAGAAACATCCCACTGATATTTCGATATTGTGAGAATCGACTGAGAAGTCGAAATTGAAAACTTTCCCTGCTTCCTTACTTAATTCGATGCTATTAAGATCGAGAGAAGGATCTTTTTATTCATTAAGATATGAGTGCATCTTTTTATCGTGAAATTCGAGTAATTACTTGACTTGCTGATGTGTACTTTAGATTTTATCTTACAAATTGAGTTCCCTCTCAGAAAATAAGATCGATATATTCGTAGAAATTTCATAGAGTTTTTTGTTTCATTATTTTGATTTAGATTCGTTAGATAAGAAGAGTATATAATTTTACTATTTCCAAATTTTGAAATATTAAAAGGCCGTGTCTACGTTTACCGAAATTTCGGTACGAATATCCGGATTTTTTCGGTAAGAATAGGGGGAGCTGGAAGAGGGGCTATTTGTACCGAAATTTCGGTACGAATAGCCGGACTTTTGTGTAGACACTCACATATTTGTACCGAAATTTCGGTACACGCAGACACTTCCATATTAAAATTGAAATATGGCATTTCAATATTGAAATCATCTAATATTTTAATAATTACAAGTTTTTTAAAATCTATGCTAAAATATTTCTATAAATGGGGTAAAATTTTCCAAGTGTACCCGCCTAAAATTTTGTTTTCGCCTATCTTAATGAAATTCTGCCTGATTGTAGTACTAGTGGACCTCTTTAAATTCTGTGAAGGGGATGAACCTAGTATAACGGGTTGTCAAGATACAGAGGCCCGAATTTTTGACGATTCGCCCCAAACGCTAACTTTCCATTATACATAACTCCTGATACAGTCATCCAATTTTCCTTTTTTATGAGGGTTTTGAAGGGTCTTTCAACGATATCTAGAATGAAAATAATTATTTTACAATAAAAACATTATTTCACCTTGATTTTTTATTTTTAAAAACGTATTTCAGTTTTTTTCAAATGCGGAATTTTTTATATTTTGAGAGCAGGCTAGAAAAAAGCTTCATTTTTTCTCTTGAAAAACATCTCAAAACGAAAATGGGATGGAAAGTATTGGTTGAGTTCTAGAAGGTCATAAGAGCGCGGGTGCCCCGCGACATAAAAACTCAGTTCGATTCTGCAAAGACCGTGCCAGGTACACAAAAATACCATGCTTTTCTACCCTCTCCGGAATCGAATCTGATTTTAAAGAAATATTCGTCACTTCCACAGCATGAGATTTTGCTGAACAGGAAGAACGCGAAGAGATCGCAAAGAGAAGAGCAAAATGAACGTTAAATTAAAAAAAAAAAAAAATCATTTTCTTAAGTACCACCGTGAGAGGCAAGGGGACTCACACAAAAACGCCAGAACGTGAGAGGCAATGGGACTTACATTAAGAAGCACCGCGAAATGTGAAAACCAAGGAGACTCACATTAAAAAAGCACCCTAAGTTCTTAGAGTCGTGGAGATTAACACCAAAAAACATCCCAAAACATGAGAGGCAAGCGGACTCACAAAAATCATATCGAAATCTACCAGGCGAGGAGAACCATACACCACATACGTTCATTATTTTATTATTAACTATTGTTTTCCTGCAATGGAATCGTTTTGAAACTTTTATTTAGAAGATATACAAATCATTCTCCGAATACAAAAAGTGAAAATAAAATGAAATGTTGGTTACACGTGAACAGAAAAATCATTTTTATCAAGTATTAGAGCCACTGAGACACCACAGTGCGCCTAGTAGCGCTGCGGCTAGTTGGCGCGGGGCACCCGCACTCTTTTGACCCTCTACAACTCAACCAATAGTTAGCATCCCATTTTCGTTTGGGATATTTTTCGAGAGAAAAAAATCAAGCTTTTTTCTAGCTTATTTAAAAATATATGCAAAATGCCGCATTTGGAGAAAAACTCAAAAATGTTATTTTAAATGAAAAATCAAGGCGGCCCAGCAGCCGACGAACAGAGAGTCGTCGGGAGCTGGACAGACGGCCGCTCAAAGGACTAACCTCCTGACGATGGTGGTGACCAGCACCAGCTACCCGGACTCGTTGCTCACTACGGAGCAGTACGAGATCTTCAGGGAGGCTACCTGGAGGGCGCTCGAAAGACTGTCCCCAGGTCAATGGGCAAAATTCGTGACCTCCTTCTGCAGGAGAGGAGTCTTCGTATTTGTGGCCGACGACCTAGCGACGACTAAAGCTTGGCTACTCAAAGCAGTGGTCGAGACAGAGTCGTGGGAAGGTGCATCTCTCAAGGTGGGTGGGGTTGAGTTGCTCCAGAAGATGGTGAGGGCTACGGCGTGGTTCCCGGGTAAACTGGAAGACCCGTCTGAGGTACTCCGTCCGTTGGAGAAATTCAACCCCACACTTAAGACAGCGTCCTGGCGAATCGCCAGGCACGATAGGCCTCAGGAAGAAGACACAGCAGGAGGCATCATGCATCTCCTAGTTATGCAGGTTCCTGAGTCCCAGACGAGGGCTTTCGCGGCCCTCAACAACAGGCCTTTCTATCACTTTGGACAGGTCAACTTTAGGGTTGCCGGCCAGGGACAGGAGGAGCCTGTTGAGACACAAAAAGATCGGGAGCAGACCTAAATGACTGCTCCTGGTCTAGCCATTACCCAAATTGACTTACATCACAGCAAAGGCGCCTCTGCCGTTTTGCAGAGACGCATGGCTGCGAGGCATACAGGTATCTCGCTAATCCAAGAACCGTGGTTAGTTCGAGATACCATAAGGGGATTAGGGGGGGCTGGTCTTCTTTGTTACAGGGACCACAAGGCGGCCAAACAAAGGGCCTGCATACTGGCAAAGGGAGTTAACGCTGTCCCACTGGTTGAGCTATGTTCGAGAGACCTGATGGTGATAGCCACGGATCTCAAAGGAATAGGCAGGCTAGTTCTGTAATCGGCTTATTTTCCTTATGACAGTGATACCAACCCACCAGTGAAGGTACGTGCACTGGTGGAATATTGCAAGGTAAGGGGTTGGGATGCGATGCTAATTCCCACCATACTTTGTGGGGCAGCACGGACATCAAATCAAGAGGTAATGACCAACTGGAATACCTAATCACCACTGATTTAGATATTCTAAAGACGGGGAACACCCCGACGTTCCGTAAATCGGTCAGGGAGGAAGTCATTGACATCACTCTCTGTACCAGTAGTTTTAGGGATATATCGTGAAGTGGAGAGTTTCAGATGAACCAACTCTCTCAGATCACTCACAGATAGAGTTCGTGTTGGAATCAATTGTACCCGCTGGCCCTAAATGGGTCAGAAATCCAAGAAGAACGGACTGGGTCCAGTTTTCCACGGAACTAAGATGTGCACTCCCAGAGGTTCCTAGGTCAATTCGAGACGTGGATGCCCTGGAGATGGCAGCCAAATTTTTCACGGAAGGAACTATGGACCTCATTCACAACGATGAGAGACAAATACAGGGGTGCGATACGTAATGCCAAGCAAGAGAGCTGGACCAACTTTTGCACAGACATCGAGAAGGGAGCTGAGGCGGCTAGACTGGATAAGCTGCTTTCTCGAAATACGGACGCTATTCTCGGCACTCTGAAATTGCCCGTTGGGGGATACTCAGAGTCGGACAGGGATACCTTGGCTCACCTGATCAAGGCACATTTCCCGGACTAGTGGATAGTGGATTCATGGTGCAAGAAAACTGGACTATCGGTTAATCCAACTAAGACAGACACGGTTGTTTTCACCAGAAGGTACAAGCGGGGAACCACGAGTATATTGAAACTTGGAGGACAACAACTGGAAATGAAAGAACGAGCTAAATATCTAGGAGTCATTCTGGATAAGAAGCTGTTATGGAACGAGCACCTGGAAAACAAGTGCAAGAAGCTAGTAGCGACTCTATGGCTCTGTAGGAGAGCCATAGGGAAAAGCTGGTGGAGCAGGGTCGAGCTGTCCACTGTGAAGTCTCGACTGGAAAGGATCAGGGGAAAGATTTTGAGAGGCGTCACTGGTGCCTCGAAGTCGACACCCACAATGGCACTGGGGGCACTAATAGGTTTGGACAGAAGAATCTCGACAGTAGTGAAGATCCCAGTCGACATCGCAAGGAGGTCGACCCTGAACAGGCCCAGGGACAAAATGGCCACTCGCTACCTCTTCGGCAAGAAGTATCGAGTTAGCCTATGCATGAAGGAGGAATGGGTTAACGGCGACGCACACCTGCCCAGTGATGGAGACAACTGGTTTACAGATGGCTCTAGGAACGAGGAGAATGCAGGTGCCGGTGTATATCGTAGAAGGAATGGAATGGGATTCACAATCGAGATGAGTTCCTATGCCACAGTTCTACAATCTGAGATTATGGCCATACTCCAGTGCGCCTACAAGGCAAAAGAGTATGACAACAAAAGAAACGTGCGTATCTGCTCAGACAGCAGGGCTGCTCTATTGGCCTAGAATGGAACAACGACCACGTCGCTATTAGTATGGGAATGCTTTGAGGCACTAAATATGTTAGCGATGGAAAACCGAGTCACTCTGCTATGGATCCCTGAACACAGCGGTATCAAGGGCAATCAGATATCGGATGGGCTAGCCAAACTAGTAGAAAGAAGAAATTTTACGGGAACCGAGCCAGTTGTAGGTATTTCCAGCAGGTCAGTCACTGAAGAAATTAACAGTTGGCTGACTGAGGAACATCAGAATGAATGGGATTTGGTCTCTGGTTGCAGACAGGCTAAAACACTCTTGGGCTCAAAGCTTAACTCTAACCGAGCAAAGGAAATTCTCAAGCTCGGGAGGAACGAAATCAAAGTCCTAACAGAAATGTTTATAGGACATGGGAACCTAGGATATCACAGACATAAGATAGGGCTTGCGAAAAGTCCCCTCTGTCGCCTGTGCGGAAAGGATAAGGAGAAAGCTACTCACATCCTTTGTTACTGCCCTGCGATTGTGGGCAAACGTCTAACACTCACAGGCAATTACTGCATCAGTGAGTCAGAGATATCAGCCGACAGCGCGGCTGCGGTCCTCTCCCTATGGAGAGGGCTTTGGGGTCTCTCTTAGGCTCACAAAGGGACGCAACGGGATTATCCAAGTGTCAGGGGCTATTACGGTCTCAACCCAGAACTAATAATAATAATAATAATAATAATAATATGTACAATTGAAAGTTAGCGGTCAGAGTAAATTGTCGAAAATTCAGGCCCCTGTATCCTCACAACCCGTTATACTAGTTGCGCCCGTCTACAGAATTTAAAGAAGTCCACTAATACTATAATCTGGCGGAGTTTCAAAAAGATAAGCGACATCAAAATTTTAGGAGGGCATAATTGCAAAAATTTTACGAGAATTCGACTTCTTCTGGAAAGAATTGATATTCGAAAATTTCCGATTTGAAAGTATTGTTCAGATGTTTCCAAAACAGACACTTTTCTGTTCTGGTATACTTCTTTAGCTTCCTTGACGTCTATGTATTTCTCGGTCTTTCTCTGGTTACGTTACCATTTACTTTACCTAAATATACTTCTTCCGTCAGTCGTTCATCTTTCATTCTCTCAACATTCCTAAACCATCTCAACAAAATTTTTTCATACTTGTCAAACAGTGTCTCCTCTACACCATATTCTTTAAGGATTCTCTTACTTCTTGCATTGTCCATTAGCGTTTTACCGCACACATTTCGCAGGTATTGCATGCCAACTGCGTTAACTGCGTTAATCCTTTTCTTGGTATGTCCAGGTCTCGCTACCGTACATCACAGTGGGTGCAAGTATAGAATTATATATGGCAATCTCAGCTTTATTTGATCAACAAATGCACAGAAAACGTTTTTGTTCACCCTCAAAATTTTTTCTATGATTTGTCTCAAGCTAAATATCTGATCCGCACATGATCTTCCTGTCATAAATCCACATTGGATTTCCCAGATCTTTTCTTCTGTTATTTTTATTACCCTATTAATAAGTATTTCTGAATATATTTGGTTTAAAATTGTAAATATTGAAATTTAATCACTACTTTACTTCCAATTCCTAAAAATCAGTTTCATCCTAAAAAGTAAATTTTTTCGTCACAGACAAATATCGTGATGTGATATAATACCGTTTCCTTTCTCTGCGGTAGGTATACCTACAGCTGCTTCGAACGGATGAAAGTCGTATTTTGTGAAAGAGGTCCTCTGAATCTTGCCATAATTGAATATTGCATCGATCGTCAAATACGAATCATTCAAAACTTGATGAAGTGTGGTATTCAGTCAAATAAACAATTTTCTGAACCAATTTAAGCTTGCTTGTATCCATTATCTTGATGAGTTGTAAATCATGATTAAATTATGAAAATAAATAATAATTGCCAATAGAATTCCAAGGCACTTCAAATTAATTCTGCCAATTAAAAATTGTAATTTGTCTAGGAAAAAAAATGATATCAAGATTGTCATTAGACGAAGAATTACTTCCGTGGTAGGGTCAGTGTTTGAACACAACTTATTTCCAGACTTGACAACTTCCATATTTGTAGATATTCAGTGCATAAGGTGTAATTATTGTGGATAAGACATTGCTGAGAATTCATAATTACGGCGTTTCCTTAGCAAGGAGGGAAGATAAAATCTCATTGAAAGATCTCTATGCTTCGTATAATGTAAATAGCATGGCTCAAACCTAATACTCTATTTGTAATGCTTTCAGGTAGAAACTCATTTCTCTCGATATAACCTTTGCTAATGTTTCCACATTTCTAAATCTAAAATTGACTTTGACAACGAAAATAAAATCATTTTATGAATAGGCATTTATCTTAGTATTTTAATGGAAAGTTCCGGAACATTAGGAAGTGCAATTTCAAACGCAGAAATATTACAGGAATTTTTCATTTCATTTGAGGAAATTCAGAAGGTGCGAAATTTTACAAGTTTAGAAATAAATAAAATATTTTTATTTTAGAAATAAACAGCTCTTTTCAATTTGGGTGTTAATCTGAAAAAGGCATTTTCTTTCAAATTCATTTCGTAACATTCAATTTTTCATATTTCCGAATAAAAATAAGAGGCTTGTTTTGAAAATTTAAATAATTGTAATCCATTGAAGTATGTAAATGTGAAAATTTGAACAAACTAAAATTTTCCTAACACTTAATGTCAGGTAATTTTAAAATAAAACAATTCATTAAGTCCCTTATTAAAAATTAAGTAACTCTTTAAGAACAATTTTCCCTTTTTTTGCATTCCACTATCTAAACAGTCACTTTAAAATCAGCGTTTAAATTTTCAGAAAAATGAAACTTCACCCACATAGTAATTTAGCCACATTACTGCACTTCAAGTAGAAAGAATAACAATGTTTCCTTTTCTTGAAACTTATGTAAGTTTACTCTAGTTATTTAATCTAAGAGAAAAAATGTTTCAGCTCAAAGTCTATAATAGCTGCTTATGGCGCTATTAGCCTTTTCTAGTAAACGACAAATCCTACAAGTAGTATAATTTTCTAGTGCACGTAATTATTGTTCTCGAGTCTTAGTAATTGATCAGTAAAAGATCGGCTATAAGACAATTGGTCAATAATAACTATCCATAGAATGATACACTTGTGCATAATGACCATATACATACAGTCGTATACGAAACCCATAATAACGATTTCAATTCTCACGACTTGCTCTGCTTTGTTCAATGATTGGCATTCGATTCGAACTATCAGGTTTGTTGAAATTCCTCTTAGGAATCCTTCAGAGTTTGTGCAATTTCTACAATTTGTTGTAATTTAAATATCCAGTACGATTGTTTCTCGGTTTCATTGTTCTTATTGGAATTTCTAGGATTCTAGAAAACAGCTTTATACTGTTTAGGTAATTGGGCAGATTAGTTATAATTTGTACGGATTTTATACAATTATATATAAGTCTATAACTTGAAGTGAACCTAATTTTGGAAACATCTGAACTTCTATATAATTTTAATTTCCTATAATTCAATTCAAAGGATAGCATTGTTTAAGCATACAATTATTATGGTATAATATACCTTTTTTAAGATTTCGAAATTGTCACTACTGTATAAAGCTTATTCTATTAGGAGACATAAATAAAATCTAGTAGATGTTCAATTAATATTTGTTAGTTAAAAATGATAAAATGCAGGATAAAAAATCAAACTGAAAGACGTTCGATTTCTAAAAAATGGTACCATTATTTTAGTACAGTCTTTGGGTTGATTTGGTTTATTTTATTTTTTTTTTGTCAATTCATGAAAATCATCAAGTTTTCATAGTACCTTAAGCACGGGAAGCGCATATGTGGGGAAAATCGGCGAACTCTAATTCTGTATTTAAAACGCGATAGTGCTTCTTTTAGGGTTTTCAAATGAAGTTGAACAATTTTAAGTTGCAATTCTCTATATTTTTTACCAAGATTAAGCTAATATCGCATTCGGAAATGCAGAATCAAGAGTGCGTCGCTTTCCCAAATGTGCGTCGATTAGCCCCGGTTTACGGTGATCATTTTTACTAAAAATAGATCATTTGAATATTTTAATAATAATGAATTTTATTAGTCTATACACTTTGTATATTTAAAATATCCTCTCAAGGGCATGATTCCAACTTTTTAATGATTAAATAAAGAAATTTATCACTTAGATTATTTTTTCAACAGGTGTGCTGATTTTAATGTGTTAAACGAGAAGACAAGTTGTTTGAGAGTGCTGGTTGTGATATTATATATTACATATGATATCTAACAAAAAGAAATATCTACTCATCGTTACTTCGCGTTATTAGCTCCTTCCGTGAGAGGTCTAACTTCTTCGACGTTCGATAGATCTTTTTCACTTTTTTTTTGTACCATTCACTCTCATAATTAACAAGATTGAGGTGATGAAAAAAGGATGGTAAAAAATTTATTTAGGCTAGTATGGAGAAAGGATGCCATTCAACTTTAAATTAGATTTTATTTTTCGAAAGAAAGATAATTATTACCAGTTTATGAATGATAAACATTCTCTGTGTGGACGTCGATTTCAATTTGAAAAAGGTACTTTTTCCATTTATACTTTTAATTAGGAAATTAACAGCTTTTGTATTCTATATAAAATTCATAATTTTATTTGGAGGTGGCTCACTAATAGTTCAATGCTTCCAATTTTGACTCGTTTACATTTGAAGATATAAAAGCTACAATGCTTTTAATTTGGAAAATGTAATGATTTTTTTTTAATTTTCACTACAAAAGCTTTAAAATCTCTCAATTTTAAATGTTTTAACTTTGACAGGTTCCAGCTTCGATACTTAAAATTTGAAAACTTTGAGTTTCTGCTCATTAGGAAGTTGAAGTGATAAACGTTCCGACTAAAATATATTGTATAGTGAGAAAGAACGTACGAGAGTATAAAAACGACTGCAAAAAATATGCAAAGGCACTGGATTCGTTATGTACTTACATGTCAATGATGATAATTTATTTTTTTCAAAAACTAAGATTTTATGAGAAAAACATGAAATGAAAAAAATGATATGTAGAGGTTCCGCAAGCCCAATGAAATTTAACACGTATTTCCCATAAGAAACAAACACGTTTTTGTAAATTTGATTCAGAATCGTCAAGATTAGGTGTATCAAGTTAACCCTCAACATTTCTCTCAAAACTTAGCCATAGAATATAAATCAAAAATTACTTTTTGAATTTTACCCCCATAAATCTGTTCTATAGGGTCCCAAAAAATCCGCATAAGTGAAAAATTGGGTTTTGCGAGTTTTTGGTGCTAATTATTATTTTTTGTGGTTTATTTCAGTAAAAATTGTTCAAAATTTATAAAATATTACCTTCTACTATTAGTTAGATGTTCAAATAAACCATTTCAATAATTTATTATTATTCTTAATAATATTCTCTTTGAATAATACTAGAAAGTTGCGGTTTTTCTGAAATTTCTGGGTTTTTTTTGTAACTTTTCAGTTAGAGTGAAGTAATAGTTAATCAAAGTCAACAAAGTATTTGCTAAAACAATTTATCATTGTTTAAAACTATCTTCTCTCAGAGTAATGCTGTTGCGGTTTTTCTAAAATTTTCCAATTTTGTTCAGCTTTTCACCTAGAGTAAGGTAACAATTAATCAAGGTTGATGAAAATAATTGTTTAAAAAATGTATTATTATTTATAACTACGTTCACTTAGAGTATAATGAATGATTATTCATTTACCTCTTTTTTCACCCTAGACTTTATAGCAAATACTCATTTGATTCAGACGTTTTCATTTTATTTATATATGTATATTATCATCGATGACAACTTGTTTTCTTCAGGGAATGTCAAAGGTGGGGGGGGGGGCAGACAGTAAAAATGGTTTATTTCGAAATTTCCATTTTAGGCTCTGCAAAAATTTCGTGTTGTAATTCAGAACAAAATTTTTACAGGTTATTTACAGACCCACCCCTCCTAACTACTCATAATTATTGCATCCTTTGTTTTTATCTCGACTGTGAGATAGATTTTTTGTTTAAATTAATATTTTCAAAATATTAGCAAAAGATTATTCAAAATCATCAAAAGATGATTAAAAATACTTTATTCCGTAAAAAATTGAATACTATTTTTAAAATGATTCTTGCTGATGTTTAATTGTTGTTTGTTCGTAACTAAAAAGTCAAAGAAAAGCTGAAAATTAAAGAAAAAATCACAACAAAATAGTTATAAGCAATTATGGAGGGAAATAGCTTTTCGTTTGCTTCAAAATAAAATACTGTGAGCCGCATTCCTCCAGAAAAACAAAAATTTTTACAATAATCATTCTGCAGGACGAAAAATATGTTCTGTTCATGTGAAAATTTTCATAAATCTTTTTCTGGTATTAGAGCATATGTGGCGTTCATTAAATATATAAAAAAATATAACTTATTATATAGATATATATAATATATAGCAAAATATAACGGCCAAACATTTGAGAGGGAATGGAGCTTCTTTAAATCGATCATGTTGGGTGGAGGGGAGGGGGGTCAAAAATAATCCAAAAGCCGATCACGTGATTTATGGACGCCCCTATATGATCCATTAAATGCACTTTTATTCGTTATAAAAAAAAACTGCACCAAACAAGCTTTTAAATCAAGTTTAATATGAGCGAAAAAGAAAAACAATCGCTTATCTTACAATTTGTTATTTAGAGGAAAAAATAATTATGTAATTATAAAAAATAAAGTTGCGGGTGTATGTTGTTGGAGACTCTCAGCGTGTATTGCAATTTTAATAATTTTACTTTCACCAGAGTGTAAAATCAGTTTTTACTTTTTTCCAGCAAACAGCTTGTCGGAATATGTTTTTGAAGAAAGACGCTGACAATGACCTATTTTTTCAAACAATAGAATGACAACGCACTTCCTGAACCATATCTTTTATTCCCGAACACGTCATTAAATTTGATTTTCGTCTTTGGCCGCGGGACTTGATAAATTTATAGCTCTCGTTAGAGATGAAAGATTTATTTAAAGGGTCTGAAAAAGCCGTTGTCGTTTCGCTTGAGACGTACTCGTACCTATACGTACGCCGGAAACACTCATGCTTCGTTTCTCCAGAGGAGGCCAGTGATAAATTTATTAACTGGTCATCGCGGGTAACATTTCACGGGGCGTGGACAAGACGTACATTGCTGTGTGGGCCAAACTCGAGTAAAGCAAATTACCTTCTTAACTTTTAATTACTCTTGCCCTCCTCCACCCACGCTCAAAACCAGTGTCAAATTGGCACTCAGGAGCAACACCAACCTCAAGAAGACATCACTTTTAATACCCAAGCTTACCTTTTTTTACGATCTGACGTACCATGCACATTTCACGCGCTATCATTCATTCCCGTTTCATTCAATGGGTTCCTTTCATTTTCACAACTTAATCTTCTTATAATTTTATGCGATTCAAAACTTTATTCGGATGGGCCATTAAAAAGATCGTAAAGAGGTGAATAATGAGGTTTGATATTCAATTTCACGAAAGTTATTTTCAATGTGTATGGCTTTCATTCTGTCAGTCGATTATAAAAGTAATGTATCAGGTTTTTATTGTTATCATTCATTTCTTCAAAATATGATATTTAATGCTTCTGATTTCGCAGCTTTCCAAAATTTCGAATCGTTTAAAATTGATTGTGTCTATTTTAGAATGTCCCATATTTAAAAATTTCTAAATATTCCAAACTCAATTTTTTTTCAATTCTATTCTAATAAGCTTTGAAAAGCCTTAAACTCTTATTACAACTCTTTCAATACATTGAATTCCTTTGAAATACCAACAAAATTCTCTATATCTTTGGTATTGTTCTAAAATCACATGTAATTTTTGAAATCCTTCTGAATCTATTAAGGAACTTGAAGACTTAAGAATCTTTCAGAATCCCTTGAAATCGAATAAAATTTCTTAAAATTTGGTTCAATTCCTTAAAATTTTCACAATTATTTTGAAATAACGTGACATATTTGAAATTATGTGAAACATATGAAATCGGTTGAAATACTTAAAAATTCTTTCAAATCTATTAAAATTCTTCTGAATCTGTTAAAGTCGCTAGAAATCTTAAAAATCTTTAAGAATACCTTGAACTAGTTTTGAAATTCTTTCTTAATTCTTTTCAAGTACCATGAATTCCAGTGAAACCATTGATATTTTGTGAAATCTTTAAAATCTGTGAAAATCAATGAAACCCTTTGAAATTTTGTGAAATTCTTGGAAATATGTGGTCATTTCAATTGTTTTTAAATGCTTTCGAATCTTCCTGATTTCGCGCGAAATTCTGCGAAATATGTTTCTAATTTAAATTGAATTCCACGAATGCCAGTAAAATTATTGATATTCTGTAAAATCTTTTAAATATTTAAAATGCCATAAAATCTTGGAAATCCATTGAAATATCGTGAAATTCTAGGAAATATTGTCAAATTTATCCAAATTTTGGACATCCTTCTCATTATAATGAGGTCCCTTAAATGTTTCAAAATCCTGTAAAATATTTGATGTTCCCTTTGAACCCCATGAAAATCCTGAACATTTTGTTTAATTTAATGCAATCATTAAAAATCACTTTGAAATTCGTGAAATATATACAATATTAATCTTTTGAACTATTTGCAATCTTGAAATCTGGTGTATGCTCAAAAGTCAATTAAAAAAAAAAAAAAATTCAAACAAAAAAAAAGTCAATTTCGACTTCGAAACTTACAACATTGCACAATGTATTCTAGTCTTTAATTGATTCTTTTTCCATTTATGAAGAATATTTTGTAAAATCCGATAAAGCGTATTTTCAGTTTTCATTTTTTTTCACACTTCATACAATTACGATCTTTTGTTAGATATTGAGGAAGATATGAGTTGTTAGTTTACAATGAAGTTTTCGACACCTCTGATCAGAGAAGCTAAGAAGCGAGGAAGATTAGAAGACTTCGGGTTTCTTTGACCGGATATCTACTTACTCAACGTGCAATTTCGCGCATCGCAATCGTCTCACCATTACCATTAGCTTTTTTATAAAAGGTCTCTTAAGTTTTTTTTATGGGATTTTCCCCTATAATCAGCGAAGGGAGCCACCTCATAAGGCTTTATTATGCTCAACGTTCCAATCAGTGATTCTTTATTCTTTTTTTTCTCTCCGTAAATCCTCCGTCCTATTAATTCAGTGAATTAATCTTTCCAATTTTACGATGTGCAACATTAACTTCAATGTAAACGGTTACCAATTTAGAAAATATCATCATTTGTTCTTGCAATTCAGTGACAGCATATCTTCACTTCTTCAAATTGTTAAAATCAACTCTTTTAATTTTTGAGGCACCTCAAAACTTATAATTTTTAAATTTAAAAGTCTCCTTGGAATGCTTCCAATTTAGAATTACCATCAAGTCCACCAACGTCCTTAAATCAAGCGAAGATTACTAATATCGAGCCTTTAAAATTTCGAAAACTTTGAAATTAAAGGTCCTAATTTCATTTTATCTCTGCCTTATAATTTTATGAAATATAAGGATAGCCAAATCTATAAAAACTTGGAAAGTGGCTTTCGGCAATTATAATCAGGGATTCATTATGCTCGAAATCAACTTCTTCCACAGTCTGCGATCTCACTTCTTCACCTCTCGTCCTTTCTCTTTTCCTCCGGTCGTTGTTTCTCCAACTTCTCTTCGTCTGCTCGATTCTAAATAGAAAGTTAGAGTTCAACCTTTTTTTGGTCCTTGGTCGGACATTCAAATAAAAAGCTCTTTACCTTTTCCGTCGTGTCGGTGACATGTATTGCAAAGTCGTAAATTAACCTCCTTCGACGATGACGTTTTCCTTTGGATCTCTGCCGGGATAAGATTCTTCTGTCAATTCCAGATTTGCCTCCATAGCATGATATCATAGTCGAGATGTTTAAAACGCCTTTCGCGTGAACACCTGTGTTTTGCAAATCAGATACACTTAGGATCGATTTTTTTGATAGGAAGATTTAACTCTTTTTTGTGTAAATAATCAATTATGTAATCATTTGTTTCTATGTATGAAATGCTTTTGAAATTCAAAATCAGACAAGGCTGGAGATTAATGGACTCATGTTTCCCAACTAAAATTTCGATTCCAACCAATTTCAGGTCATCAATTTGAAGCAATTATGAAATCTATACTTCCGAAATAAAATCCTCCAAATATTGCAAAACGAGTGGGAAACAACTCTGGTAATCCGCTGGACCGCTCGGTGATCCGAACTGGTAATCCGAAATAATCCAGATAATCAAGTGTAATCGGGAATAATCCACTTGTGATCCCAGGTAATTCAATTAATCCGTCGTAATCTACTTGTAACTGGAGTAATCCACTTACAATTTGGAGTAATCCACTCGTAGTCCCGGGTAATCCAGAGTAATCCACGTGAGGTCCAGATAATTCGCAATAATTTAGGTAATTCAAGTAATCCACTCATAATCCAGTTATAACTCTAAATAATCCACTTGTATCCGCGGTAATCCAGAATAATCTACATATAATCCAAATAATTCAGAGTAATTCAAGCATTAACAAGAAATATACTTGTAATCCAGAATAATCGAGGGTGATCTGCTTGTAATCTAGGTAATTCGAAGTAATTTAATTAACACACTGAGAAACCCTTGTTTGTATTTCTTGTTAAAAATCACACTAGATTTTACTATCTGAACTTTGCAATGAGGGGCAAAAAGCAAATTTTAATAATATTTACTAACCTCAATAGTAACTCGTAGCTACTTAAAGAATTATAAAATATATTGGAATAAAAGTTAAAACTATTGCATTTATTGTAAAAGACATTTGAAGTATTTATTAACCTCTGTAGTAAAACTGCAAGTCTGCACTACTGCCATTTACTAATTTTGATAGGAGAAAATAGTAAATTTGTTGGATTAATATCTGTAGAAGATAACAGTATTTACAAAGTACTGTAGTAAAATGATGCGCAGGGACCGTGCGCACCGAATTACTAACTGGTTAGCAAAATATGCTACAGTAAGAATAGTAAAAAATATAAACACGTGTTGCTAACTTTCACACAAGCCTACCTACACACATATTCTACATTAAACGCATAATTCACATTTATTTAAATTAAGAATTGACAACATTAGAAATTACATATACGTATATATTCTTAAAAGATAGTATTATATTATAAAGCTGAAACAGAAAAATCGGGTTAGAAGAAAACGAAGCTGACGGGAATCGAACACGCGTCTCCGGGACAGCAGTCGGGCGATGATCCATCTACCTATAAGACATTTTGAGACTCAGAATGAAAACTTCCATATGACCTAAATGATAGAAAGTTTATTGTTTCTAATTCATTTAATCCTTAATTGATTAATATTGATGATATTTTTATAATTTTAAACAACAAAATTTTTAATGTAATTAAAATAAGTAAATTTTTTTTTCAAATTACGTTTTTTTGCGGATTTTGAATTGAAACATAAATTAAATGTCATTTTCGCTACCTAAAAATAATTCTAAATTATAAATCTTCAAAATTAAATTATTTTAAATGTAAATGAAATGTAGGTAGAATATTTATTATAAATTTAACTATTTTTATAACAAAAAACACAATTAAAAGTAAATTTAAAGCATATATTTATATTTCAGGAATACAACATTTTGAAAATTCTTTACGCCACAGTAAAATCTTAACCTCCAATCCGTTGATCGGCGATCGACACACGTCGGATGCACTCGGCTGCGCTCGGTCCAAGGCTCGATACCGTCTGCTAAATCAGTTAGTAATATTTGGGACCAATTTTAATAATTGGTATTAACCTTTGTTACAAAAAGTAGAAAATGTCCATAATACACATCGTGTTCCTACAGACAATAGTAATTTCTTCTACATATTTAGTATATTATGTTATTTAAAATACTTATTACTTTTATTCTTTTTGTAAAATCTATTAATTTCTCTACTAATTTTTCCTACATCGGATTTTACTACAGAAAATAGTAAGGCTTGCTATTACCAAATAGGAAATCTTCTTATAAAAATAGTATAACTTATTATTTATGTATTAAAATGTCGAAATTTAAGCATTTTGCCCCCATTTGCTATCCGTTTTAGTAATTTTTCTAACCTAAAGTTTCTCAGTGCACAAGTAATTATCTTGTAATCCAAATAGTTTTCAAATATTTTGTTAGAAATTTGTTGTTTTTTTATTGAAAATTTATGTAACTTTCTATTTTTGGTTCCAAATTGATTCGTCTTTTTTTGATAATAAAATTTTATTGGAAAATCATTTTTTATGTTGAAAATTCAACTTTTTTGTTGAAAATTCGTCTTTTTAGGTCGAAAATTCAACTATTTTGGTAGAAAATTCATTTCTTTTTATTAAAAATTAATTTTTTGAACTGAAAATTATTTAACTATTTAATTTTTCGAGAAACATTGTCTTTCATAGTTGAAAATTCATGTGTTTTGTTAAAATTTCGTTTTATGGGTGGAAAGGTAAGATTCTTGTTTGAAAATTAATCTTCTTGGTTAAAAATCCATGTTTTTCATTGTGAATTCAACTATATGGTTGACTTGAACAGTTTTTGATTTAAAATTAAAATCTGCTTTGGATAAAATAAAAACTATTACATTTTATGTAGAAAATTCATCTGTTTTGGTTAAAAATTAATCTGCTTTGTGGAAAAGTCAATAATTTTGTTAAAGAGTAATTTTTTTGGTTCAAGCTTCTTCATTTTAGTAGAAAATTCTTTCTTTGGTTGAAAATTTGACTATTTTGTTGAAAAATCGTTGTTTTTTGGTTGATAATTAATTTTTACCTAAAAATTGAACTATTCCATTTTTGTGGAAAATTGATCTCTTTTGTTCAAAATTGAACTGCTTGGTTTGAAATTCATCTTTTTTAGCTGAAAACTTAACTTATACTTTGTTGAAAACTCATGTATTATGTTGAAAATTCTTTTTTTTTCGGTATACAATTAATCTTCTTAGTTGAAAATTCGACTAGTTTGTTGAAGATTCAACCATTTTTTTCAAAAGTAACCCTTTTTGGTTGAAAATTCGTATGAGTAATCCTATGTAATCTAGAGTAATTTGGTATATATTGGTAATCCAGGGTAATCCGATATAAGCCAGAGTAATCTACCGAATGTTTAGAAGTTGTTTCTAGTGATGCATGTCGATCATTTTTAAATTTTTCGAAAATCTCGTCAGATCAAATTAAAACCTTGAACACCATACTCATCACATCGAGACAAACGATCACTCAGTCGAGATGATCGTCTCGTCTCGATCGACTTTTTTCATTGCAAATTTTTGATATCCATCACATTTCAGTTGAAAAATGATAAATTCTTCATCCCTCTAATTATCAACTTTACCTTGTTCTCTAGTTTCTGCTTGATAATCAAAGTCATCCTTGATTTTGCCCTTGTGCTGGCTACCAAACTAAGTCAAAAGGTAGACGCACTTTTGCCTCGCCAAGAAAAGCCCAGTGACTTCCTCCTTTCCATTTCTTGGCCAGCATGCTCCAGTTATTCAGTATACGTAATTCACAGACGATGACCACGGGGCAGGAATTCCACTTTTTTACTTCCCCAGAAAACACCTGCTGATTCTCTTCTCTTCCGATAATTATAAACATTCACCTCCTTCATCATTTTATTACAAAAGAGTCATTTTCCAAACCTTAATCCCTTAAAAATGCTCTTCTCCTTTTTGTAAATGAAGAAGTAAACTTTTACGGCAAAATGTTAGGTTACGTTTATGAGTGACATTAGTCATTTGGCGTGACGTTTAAATTCTAAGCTTCTGTGAGAATAAAAAAATACGATTCAAACTTTGAAATAGTTATGCATTGGTCCCACTACTGAGACGAATACTGGCGAATTCTCTTTTCAAATAGTATTATTATAAACATTTACTCGGTCGACCGTCTTCTTGTAAAATTCCGTTCTCGATGACGCTATTATGAATATATCGGGTTGTGAGATCTTTTGAAAGAGGAACAAAAAGTGAAAAATTTCGAGACCCTCCAGCGTACTAACTCGTGCTCGGTCCTGCAAGGTGCATAAATCTTGTTGTACGCGACACGTGGAACGAGGCTCAATTTATCACACTTGGATCGGAACGAAGACTTTGTACGTACTTGCTCATAGGTACCACTTAAAAACTGCATTTAAGTCGGGATGGACGTAACCACCAGGTATTTTCAAGACCTCCTGACAGAAATTCGGTTTCATGGCTTGAAAATTAGGGCTTTTAACAATTTCAAGCGCCCTAATTTCTTGACGAATTTAAAATTGAAACGACTTTTAAATTAGAGGTGTTCAGATACGAATGAATTTGGATGTAAAAAGGTTCAAATTTGAGCGATTTTAAACCGTAAATCAATAAACTGATAGTCTCTAAATATTAGTGATTTTTCAAATGTAAGCTATTCTAAACTTAAACGGTATACATATTTTGATACTTCCAACTTCTAATCGTTCGAATTTGGGCCTTGGCAATTTTTAGATTGAAATCTGCTTAATTTGGGCATTGATACATTGAAATCTTTTGAGGAAAAAATTGTGGTTTCAAATTGTTAGATTACAAATCCAATCATTCGGAATTATAGATCTTAGGTTTTTTGACCTAGTGTTCGATTTTTGTTGTTGACAAAACAAGAAAAAAACAAAAATAATGTTTTTAACTTGAAATCCTTCAAAAAAGAAAACCTTCTAACTGAAAGCGTTCCAATTATTTGTACATAAAAATTAAAAGTCATGCAATGCTGATGCTTCAAAATAATAAAATCCTTCAAATTTAAATCTGAATTTAAAGTTATCTTTAATCGGGGCGCATACATTTTAGAATGATTTAGGAATTTAAATTTTGAACTTTTTCAAGTATTAATTCCTCAAAATAATATAATAATTCTAAATTGAAGTTCAAAATCCTCATAAACTGAATAATAGGTATAGATGTTTCATAATTAGAATAACTTGGATGATCCATGTTAAGCTCGTGACAATTTGAATGTTTTAGAATTAAAAAATCATTCGAGCTTCAGGGTGTCATGAAAGTTAAAAGCGTTAAAATAGCAAGCATTTTAATTCTGACGGTTTAAAATTGTTTAATTTTCAAAACTGAATGCTTATCTTGAAAGATTTCAATTTGAAATTCATCCATTCAGGGTATTATAGGTATTTATGGTATCGTTTATAAGAAGAAAGATTATTTTTCATGCGAAATTTGAAACATATACAAATGTTTTATTTACAAACTGTATTTTTGATCGAACTTTTTTTCTTATAACTTCTTACCAAATTAAAAAAGAAAGATACTGTTTAGGTAATTTAATTATCTCACAATATAATTATATTTCTTTATATGTTTGTTTTAAATGATTTTTTATTTATTTTAAGCACTGAAGAATTTCTTCTCAAACAATGGATGATGCCAAGTTGCAGATAATTTTTTGCCGAGAAAATAAGCTATCATTCTCTAAACTCGCGCCATCAAAAAAATTGTTAAAAGCAATAAAAAACCTTCAGGCAAAAATATAATTTCTTGAATAAATAATTTTTGTATGTTTTAAAATCTTTTGATGAAAAATAATCTTCCTCTTTTATAACATACCATCAATAATAATATTGCAATTCTTGAAAATGGAATTTCATACTTATTTTCGAGACCTGGTTTTTGGCACCCATTTTATTTAGAACACAATATTGTATTTTTTCTCTAAAAATATTCATTTTAAAACCAAGTTTAACCCGAAATGAACCCAGATCTCCGAGATTAAAATTAACAAGAAAATAAATTTGGAACTTTCATCTTCATATTACATTACTTACACATAGGCTCCTATTGTATTATTTTCAAGATTCAACAATGTGTATAAAAACTGATTTTTCGAAAAGCGAATTGTGACTTAGTTGTATAAACAACTTTCTCCCTAGACAGTTGATATTATAATGATTATACTCAGTGAGCGCAATCCAACCAACCTGTCCATCTGATCTAAAACATCCTGAGAAAAGCAGTAGGCTCGAATCGTTAATTGTTCGCACTCTCAATCAATCACTTCAGTGATTTATATTCTACTTGGATTGGATAAGATGCCAAGTGTAAGCAGGCGTTAAACGATTTCTGAAAATGTAGCTCTGTTCAAATACAAATCCAAGTGGACACGACGCGACGTCAGCCTCTTAGACGTTTAGAATGTAAGCTTTGTATTAGTATTCTCTTTTCGCATTTACGGCTTACTTAGGCAATAGTAAAATAAGATTCAAGTGATAAAACTCTATAGTTTGCTCGTCTTTCAACAAAATCAATGTTTCTAAATCAGTTATTCAAAATCAAAGAGAATTGTTCTTAAAAATATAAGTAGGGTTATTACAAAATCCTAATTTTGAAATTCCTTGACTTCTCCTTGACCAATTTTTCACATTCCCTGACTGTTATAAATTTTTCCTTTAGGTATAAAAATAACCTTATACATAGAGGGGATCAATAATGTTAATGCGAAAAAAAAATGTTGGTTTCTTCATTTATTTTAAAGACTTTCTAGTGACAGTAGTCATACAGAATTTTATGAGGGGTCATTCACAAATTACGTAAGTCGATTTGATGGGGAGGGGGAGGGTAATTGGAAGTTCTTATGTAAAAAAATTGTTACTAGAAAAAGTAGTAAATTCTCGTATATGAGAATTTTTCAACCAAAAAGATGAAAATTCAACCAAGAAGATTAATTTTCTACAAAAACAAACATATCAGTTAAATTTTAAAACAAAGAGATGAATTTTCAACCAAGAAGAATACATCTCTACCAAAAAAGATTATTTTTCAACCCAATAGTTGCGTTTTCAACAAAATAGTTGCATTTTCAACTTAAGAAGAGAAATTATGAACCAAAAATGAAATAATTAAATTTTCAGATAAGACAAGTATTTTTCAAACAAATAAAGAAAATATTCAACAAAATAGTTGAATTTCCAATCAAAGAGATAAATCTTCAATCAATTTTCCACCAAAAACATCACATTCTAATTTTAATTCGAATTCTAAGAACAGTTCAATTCTACCAAAAAATACGAATGTTCAAGAAACTAGTTGAATCCTCAAATAAAACAGATTGATTTTCAAACTAAAAAGGCGAATTTTTAACAAAAAAGTTGAATTTTTAACCAAAAAGAATGAGTTTTTAACAAAATTATTGAATATTCAAAAAAAATTTAACCACAGATGAATTCTCAACCAAAAAATCATAAAATTATACGCTTTTAAGACTTTCTTGTTATTAACGCATTTGTTTTTCTGAATTTAATATTATTAAGGTTCTACGTTTATTAATTTAAGGGCATGTAAGTAGCACCGCGGGGCGTGACCAATTACATGTTTTATATTCGGCGGCTTTATAGTAGGAAAAATGTAAATATTTTATTGAAATTTTTGTAAATAATTTCAAACGTCTGTCTGGCCCTTTTGAGTTTTTATTTTGTTTCAAAAGTGCAATTTTATTAATTTTAAATGTAACTCAGAACATGCCTCCATAGCCCTAGCTAAAATAGAATTATTAAATATATTTTGAAAAATTCCCTGAAAGTTCAATACAATATATTCATTTTTATAATTTTAAACCCGCCGAATAAAATAGCATGTAAATTGGTCACGTGACAGACTGTCACATTTCCTTAACAGAATTGATATGTATGTTCATTCAATCTTAATAAGATTTTGTGTGCGGGGGGGGGGGGGGGTACAGTTTTAGAAATTTACCTTACATAATGTATGGATGACCCCTTAACTTCAGCTGCTGTTTATCGAAAATTCCCTGATTCATTCAGTTTTTCCATGAAATTTCTTGACTCTCCCTGACCAGTTTTAAGTTCGCAGACATTTTAGAATTCCCTCGCATATAGTAATCCTGATAAGGCTTTCAAATTTTAAACCAATCAAATTTTGTTTTCTCATCGGAATTCCAACATAAAGTCTTTTATAGTTAGATGACCCCTTTATTGGTTTTTTGAAAGATGTCGTTTTTTATTTATTGTTTTTAATTGACCCAAGTATCATAATTGTAAAGAAGATTTTCAATTAGCATTAGGGTCGGTTATATTCATTTATTTTTCTGCAATTAATTCTTTAAAAATTTGTATCGAAAATACAAATGAGATTTTTTATCTTTCGTTTCGGACTGACTCACCGGACTCTTCTGTAACATTGACTTACTCAAGAGTCCGGTGAGTCAGACCGGGACAAAACATACAAAATCAAATTTTTATTTTAAAAAATTGGTTTAAAGAATTAATTGCAGAAAAAAAATCAATATTATCGACCCTTATGTTAATTAAAAATCGTCTTTGTAAGTGTAAAGGCTTTTAATAGAAATATTTAATTATATTTAAATTTATATTGGTTTGACAAAGTAGGACCATAATAAAAAACTCGTCAAGTGTCTACCATACAGCTTCGTTCAACGAAGTCTGAACATCTTTATGATCTTCTGAAAGAGGTGAATAACTCGCTTAGGTTATTTGACAGCGTCCAGGTTTCACACGAAATCATATAAATTTCACCACCGGAGACACGCCCAGGAATCGCAGCGAGTCTTATTATAGATAAAACTCTGCCGAGATTTACGATAATTTTACGATAATTACTTCTGATAGTACATAATTGGGATAGCAAGAGTGACAAAAGGAGAACCGATAAGTGTTCGTAAATCATTTACAATTATGACTGACCCGAATTTTTAATTATTGCCACAAATTTTTTGACGATAGTATAATACCTAATAGCCACTTTACGAGCTTATTTAATTCCTTGATAATGATAAAATCTTATAAATTGATAATTTATTTGGGCATAACTAAAATTTAATCAATTTTCCTCATTCCTTTTTTCATTTATTATTTCTTGTTAGAAAGATTTAGTTATAAAGATAGTGCTGCGATTCATAAACACTGTGTGAAGAGTTTAAAATGTGCGAAGAGTTTGAAAGGAGATACGCATTACGAATCTTGATGAGAATAGGGACAGACGTGTTGTGCTGGGGGAGCAAAAAATAAAACAATGGATCTGACGATCTAAGAACGGTACCTATTTCTATTTTTCATTCTCATGAGGAATTTTTCAACGAGAGAAACAGTTTCTGCTGCAAGGAATCCGGAAGTAGAATTAATATCTGATTCTGAAAATAATACTAAGGCATTCAAAATGTAAATTTTCAAAAATTTACAGCAGAAAAAAGAAAAGTGGGTATCAAACCCCAATGAGATCCCAAATAAAGTTTTACCAAAGTACCGAGTTTGAGTTAAAGTAAAAGCTTGAAAAGTCCCTCTCAATTTTCGTTCTATTTTTTTTCGCAAATACTTATGTGATTTACGTACCCAACATTTTTTAAATACTTCCTGTTTCAGCAAATATTGTTCAGGACGAATGTACTAAAAAAATGCATAGGTCCTAATTCATGTTTCAAGAGAGTTCAAGATCGTCTTGCTGTGGAAAATTTTTTGGACCAAATGTACTAGAGGAGGTTCATTTTATATTGTTCTTTACAAACGCGCGTGGTTTTGACCCTAACAATTTTCGGTGGGACTTTTTTCAGTACTTTTCTTCACAAAAAGTCCTACTAAAACCGGAGGGATTTCGAAGTTTTATGGTAGTTTAGTCCTATTCAAACAGTACTTTTTTTGGACTTTTTTAAGTCATATGAGCATTTTCGAAAATTTTGAAAAAATGAAATCACACTTTTCAAGAACGTCCGTCCCAAAAAAAGTTCTTTATCAGCAGGACGTATATTGCATTTTTTTAGTACATTAGTACTATTTCAGCAGTACTTTAAAAAAAAATAAAATCCTATTAGCCTCATTTAAAATTTTGAAGAAAAAAAAGAATAAAATGGATGTTTGGTAAGTTAGTATTAACTTAATTAGTACTAATATCTGGTACTTTATCGGAGTTTTATTGGACATGCTAATGAGAACCCAATCAGATTTTTGTTACTCGAGAAGCTCCTGCCAAATTTAGATGCATCCAGGTAATTTTTTTCATTGACCGACTTTTAAAAGTGTAAAACGAAAAACTAGTAAAATGCAAATACAATGTACACGATAAATAAAATTATGCTCTCATTCTTTTTACATTAAGGTTCATTTGCACTGATGTAGAATAAAAGTAGAAAGCGTACAATTCTCATGTGGGTGGTATCACAAACATGACACCTCAAAGACAGCCGCAACAAGCACCTGTCTCTCTTTGAACTCTAAAATCGCCACAGGCGACGCCCACAACATAATTTTTTTGCGTACAACCTTTCCTTTGTTGATACTTAAAAGAGCAGAACATAACTCACATATTACGAGCTTCCACGTAAAAAAGGGCATCTGCATCCTACAATTATCCATAACCAAACCAATATTTTCCAGCTGTAACTTCACCTACACTAAAATGTACAATGTTCCGCAAATAATTGCCGAAATGTACGTAACGTGACTGACATTTCGTGAGAAACTAACAGAAATTCACGTAATTTCTTCTAATTATAGTCCAATTGCTATATTATTGAAGCAAATAATAAAAGTTACATGTATTTTTTTAACCCAAAGTGTGGTAAGAAAGGCAGATATAATCATAATTATTAATATTGCTATAAAATGATTAGGCGAACAAACTTACAAATGAGTGGTTTTATAAAAGAACAATTTTTCTACTAAAACTGCTATAATTTATCTCCTAATGTTTATGACTTGTAAAAATATAAAATTATTATATTTTACTAAGTAATCAAACCAGTGGGCTAAGCAAATGCAAACTTTTGGCCTAACTTCAAATAATTGTTGACTATTAACAATTGTTACTGTAATAAACAAATTTTGAGATTAAGTAGGACAGAAATTATCTTTGCTAAAACTCTGCTTTCGTTTATAGTAATGATGATTATTATTTGTCAACAAAGATTTATAATATTTGTAGAAAAAAGAAAATATCTGCAGACAAATACAAAAAATACTATTGTTCATAACCATGACAATTGGAAATTTATATACTAAACAATGATTTCTGATTGAGAATTTCAAAAAACGCATTTGAAGGTATAGGATAGGAAAAAGAATAATAAAGATTCTGCGCAAAAATGTCAATATTTTCTGTTTGTTTATTTAATTTTCTTGCTAAAAGTTGTGATTATTGTCCTCTTCAAAATATTTATGATAATATACAGCATATACGTTTTCTAGAATAATATAAATTGGTTGACCGTCTGTCGTGTTTGGACTGTTATTCGTCCCAATATTTTTGGGGCTTACTGTTCGGTATCTTATTTTTGGCCTTCAATTTCAGGTCCTACCATTGGAAACTTAGTGTTCGAGTGATAAGGTCTAATACTTGATTTAATTTGCATTTAGGTTTGAGATTGTGGAGCATAGAAAAATATATCAGAAATTTTTTAATTTAGATCGATCAGAATTATATTTCATAATGAATAATTTTATGCAAAATGAGCATTAAAAAGATTCAGAATTAAAAAACAGATTTCTAAACTACCTCACTTTTCGGCTCATTAGAGACAAAAATAATCAAATGAAAAAAGAGGGAGAAAAGGAGAAAAAGTCAGCCAAAACCAAATTTTGTTTATTATTGAATTTAGTACCACTTGTATATGGTTCACTCAACTTTTAAGTAATTTTTCCCAAAAAAATTGTCTTGCTGATTCAAATACGTATCAAGAATAACTTTTGCGACTTGAATCGAGTCCGTTCACCTTGTAACAGCATGTAGGTGAATTATTTGAGTACGAAATGCTTCCACCCAGTTTTGTCGCCAGACAAATAACCGGCCAAAGAAAGCCTTGAGGTATCATTATGTAAACGAAATTTGTGGCAAATTTCTTAGCATTTTGATTATGAAACACATATATGACTATCATACAGTTATACAGTCATGCTTTCTGCAATCGCAGAATAGATCGTCGCTCAAAATGTCAATAACGCTAATTCGCGGACGTATAAATCACCTGCTTTGGACTTTCCATTGTTATCTTGAATTTTGTTGATAATTAATTAATTTTTCATTTTGTCTGCATATTATTATGATTATTTTTACACTGAAGCTACATCTATTTCATTCTTATCTAAAGGCTTCTAGTCCTACTAAAATATACATCTTGTAAAATAATTCTGCATACCGAGATTAAAACCTGTATGTTATTTTCTAAGAAAATAACTAAAATTTTCTATTTCATTGAGATGGCTAAACCCATTTACAGAAAAACTGCCAATGATTTCAATCAAGAGAAAATCTCATGTTATTTTAAAGATTCATGCCACTTTGAAATATAATCTTAATAGATTTGTGTATTATCTGCGATTGCATGGCTAATATGAAATTGTACTTTCATGCATGTAAAAAGGCTTAGAAATAGACATTTTTTATGTGTACTGAACAAATCCCGCTATTTTTACCGACCATTCGGTACAAATGTACTGTTTTCCAGTTCCCGATATTCGTACCGAAAAAACACGGCTGTTCGTATGATTATGAGGGTGTTAATGGGTCGTAGAAAAGTTATTATTTTGTATACAGAAGGATCACTGCATGTTCGCATGCAGAGTATCTTGATTGGCTTCAGGGTCCAGAATGGGAAAAGGCAACTTCAAGTATATAAGATTAATTAAAGTTAGATAAGAATCCAGGAAACTCGTATTATTAAATTTTCTTCGTTAATCTATTTTGAATCAGAAGGAAATTAAAATGGAACGAAGTTTGAATTGAAGTAGATTAGAGGCGGCGAGCGAAATAATTAAAAATATAAATAAAAAGAAATTTAATATGCGTGGGGAAATAATTTGATTGAAATATTTCCTTGAATATGAATATTGAGGATACTTTTTCAAGCGTAGACCAAATGATTTCGGTCGAAAAAATTTTGACATTTGTTATGAAACCAATATATTCAATTATTCTATACGAACAATTTTGTATTAGGAAAGTGTTGTATTAAAGTATTTTTACATTTCCGTAAACATTCATGTACATTGGGATAGTCCAAAAAAAATACTTTATTTTTCTGAAATCGTATCCCTACAAATTGTTCCTCTTGATATCTAAATTAACCTTGATTTATTTAGAATGTAGAAAAAAATATTTAGGTGCTTGGTACAATAAAACAAAAATTTAACATGTAATTATTATTAATAATTATCTAAAATTTCGAGATTTGTAATTAATATGTGAACTTCTCATCTTACTTTTTTATCCTGAATTTTCACTTCCCTTTCATTAAAAATATCTTGTATATCCTCCAGCGATTTTCCTTTTGTTTCAGGTACAATCTAAAATAACAATAAAGTTCTAAAAATACAACAGACTGTATAAATAAAAAAATTAGTGTAAATGTTATATATATATATAGGGTGTTTTTTTAACTTGAGACATCGAAATATCTAAAAAAATACGCATCCTATGAAAAAAATATCCGTAATAAAAACTTTTTATTTTCGAGGGGGAAAAGCGACTTTGAAAAAATGCACCCCCCCCCCCGGGGGGCAATTTTTTTTTTTGTCCGAAAAAATGTTTCGAATAAAACTTACCCACATAGCACACTTTTCGAAAAAACCAGGTCTGTCCCAGGTTTTTTCGGGAAAAGCATAGGCCTAAACTTGGGACAGACCTGGTTTTTTCGGGAAGTGTGCTATGTGGGTTACGTATTTCTTAAAGGAGAATCTGAATCTGTGGTAAAAAATTTGGGGTTCCTATTTGAAATTACAAAGTTACCCCCACTCCTGCCTCCTGGAGGGATTGGGTGGGGCAAATTTTTTCAAAGTCGCTTTTCCCCCTCGAAAATGAAAAGTTTTTATTAGGGATATTTTTTTCATAGGATGCGTATTTTTTGAGATATTTTTATGTCTTAAGTTAAAAAAAACACCCAGTATATTAATGATAAATTAAGAAATAATCCTAATGGAAAACATTGCAAAATCGCCCAAAACATTAACAAACAATATAGCCGTCGCTTTGGCATTAATATCGAACATTTCACCCATTAGAACAAATAGTATAGAGCCGATACCAAACCTAAAAGTAACTTCATAAACAATTAAGCCAGCCAATGATAACCACTTGATGAACTTCATATCATTTCATCTATCAGAATGTCAAATTTTCATGCTTTTGATTTTTGGATTGGGTATTTTGCTAATAAATTGCGAATGAAAAATTGTACATCAATAGAAAAAAGTAAAAAACGTGTTATTTACCGAGGAGCATGTGAAGGTAATTCCATTTCTGGTTTGTTTCAAAATTTATTAATCATATTAATGTATGAATTGGAAATAATTTGATGTGGAACGCTTTAAATTAAAAAGTTTGCAATTATATATAGCATTTCAATTGACCTTTAAATTCTTGTGATTGAATTTTGACCGTTTTATATAATATTATTAGGACACAAATTGTAAATGTAAATAATTTGAAATTATTAGTCATTTTGAACTAAAAGTATTAGATAGAAATGGAAAATACTAGGAGTACTAGTGAAATACAAGTAATAATTAGTAGAAATTTATACTACTATTGCCTAACTTCCATTAAATTCAGAGATAAAATGTATTTATTAATTTCTCATTAATATAGGTATTTTTTTCATTGAAATTTTTGATAATAAATTATCTTTCGGAACATTTGAACCATGACAAATTCATTCATAAATATTGGGTAAGTAAAGTTAAAGGGAATCTTTTCAGTTGTTTTAGAAAGTGAGCTTTCTCACACTAAAGCAAAAGTACCTTTTGACTTCTGTTCGTAAACAAAAATTTTTTCTCTGTTAAGCCATACCATAATTTATAAAATTTGGATTCTTGGAAGCATAATAATGAAATGTGATTTTCAAAAACCTTTTTTCTTTCGTGCCTATACCCGTGTGGAAAAATTTCGTGGCAGTCTTGAATCATGCTAAAGCCAGTACAGTTTTTCTCAAGTCTGTCTATTCACGCAATACTAGCCTGGCGCTACACTGGCGCTTTCTAGTTTTACTACGTGTTTGATTCAAACTTTTCTGCTGTCTAGTCCCATTCTTGGCGCTATCTAGGAGTTCGTTACGAATTTGAATATATAAAGATTGTCCAGATTTTAGCTAGTTTCTAGATAGAATCACAGTTTGGACTTAAACAAAAATTACAGAGGTGAATTCAGAAAATAATCATTTTTGAATAAAAGATTTGGGAAATTACAATACACAATTGTACAAATGCTCAAACAATAATTAATTGTAGACTATCACATATTTAAGATAGTAAACAATAATTGTTGAAGGTGATAGAAATCTTAATACAAGAACTGCAGTTTCAAGAACGATTTTTTGAAGAATGTTTTAAAACATTTTGTTTCAATTGAATTATATAGTGAAGTTATAATGAATTTATATTGAATTTATAATAATTATAATATGTATAATGCTATGTATAATATTTATGATATTCCAGAAAATCAAATATTATTATAAAAGCTTTATTTAATTTATTTTAATTATTGATTGATTCCGTAAATGATAAATAAGCCTAACGTATTAATTATTTGAAATAATAAACAATCATTATTTCTTAGCCTAATCGCAAGTAAAATCATATAAACTTTATTACATTCTCATTCTAATGAGAAGGTATTGGTTTTATGTAAAATTTGACATAGTCGGTTTTCATCAAATCTCCACGTTTTGAGACCCCCTGAGCCAGAAAAAACGGTTTTTACCAAGGTGTCTGTCTGTAGTCTGTCTGTCTGTCTGTCTGTCTGTCTGTCTGTAGCCACGATAACTTTCGAAAAAATGATCAGATTTGATTGAGCTTTGGCACATTTTTTTATGGCCGAAAAATAGAGAACGAGTTCGTTAACCAGCTATTTTTGATGAAAATTCAAAAAGTGAGCACATTTTGAAAATTTTTGAGACCACTTTTTTTGAAGATTTAAAAATTCTATGTATGGTTATTAGTAGTACGCAAAATGACGAACAAAATATTCTAATGACTTTTCGTGATAAAACAAAAATTACTGGAGTTATAGCATTTTCAAAATTCCAAAAAACAAACGAAAATGTACATTTTAAGCCGAAAAACGCACGATATGAAAAAAAGTCAAGAGGAGAAACAGGTTGCTTTTTGAACGCCCTATAATATTTTCATAACAACTTTTTGAATTTTTTGAAAAATAAAAAATTCAAATTTTGATCGCACAAAAAAATAATCAAAAATTCCATTTTGCTGTGAAACTATGCAAGATACGAGAAAAGATCATTCCACCAAAATTGTGCACCCAAAAAAGATCTACAAATTTCTCATCATTCACTTTTTGATATGACGCGTAGTTTTTGTTTTATTCGTAAAAAACAGCATTGAAAATAGAAAAATCAAATGCACAGAACCGAGCGTGGAACGCAAGGTTCAAATGATTTTCAAATCAAATATCGAGCGCGAAGCGCGAGTGTCTGGATGAGAATGTGTTCCTTAAGGTCGATAGAACCTTGAGTAAATGAAGTTCCTTTTCAGTCTAAAATAAAAACAAATTTAACAATCACTTAATATGTAGAGGTTTTGATAATTTTATAATATTTGCAAACAAACTTTTTCTTTTCATCGAAGTCGAACACGAAGTTGAAAAATCTAGAGCAACCGAGCGTAAAGCGCGATGTAGATACGCCTGAGCGCGTAGCGCGAGGTGAATACATAATCGAGCGCGAAGCGCGAGATCCAACAGTTGCGCGCCCTAGGCGCGCTCAAACTTGCGAGCGAAGCGAGCCGCGCGCGAAGCGCGCGATGAGAATGTGCCCGCGAAGCAGGCAGATTTTTTTTTCAATGATTTATTCACAAATCAAGCACTTTTAATGTTTAAAAATTGTTCATGTTTTATTTATATAAATATTAGGATGTAATGCATCGAAATTCATGTCCGAGAAAAAAGAAAAAAAATTTAACTTTTAGATGGCCGAGGTGTTAAGGCGACGGGACAAAGTTACAACAATATAATAGGAAGTTACATCAGAAGTTCGACACCCGGCGTATGTACAAGAGATTTGCGGAAACTCATTTCTTCATTTTTTTGTGTACAAAAACTTTTTAAATATATTTAATTAACTGCAAAATCTATATATTGGACTTTTATGGCATAAAAAATAATTATATTATTTAATTATTAATTATTTTTTATCAAAATAGCCGATCTGTCCAGAAACTAGTCGATCCGAGCGTTACATCCCAGTCTAGCCACTGGACAGTCAGCCTTTGGCGCGCCAATGTCGACTCAAGGCGGACTGGACAGAAACAGTACAGCGCCACGAAATTTTTCCACACGGGTAATTTTGTATAATACCGAAGTGTCTAGTCGCCCCGAAAATCCGGATGATTATTAAAATATTTCCCATAAGTTTGGCTAGTCATTTTGAAATTTCAGGACGACTAGACCTTTTCCAACTCCACCAGTTTTTCGAGAAGACTAGACGAAGCTGAATAATAAAAATATTTGAACCATCCATCAATGGAAAATCAAACAAATTCAGTCAAGTAAAATTCAAAAATGGTTAATTAAATCGAAAAAATAACTTACAAGATAGAGCCAAACGTGTTTTCTTTGTTTCAATTCGTTTTTTCAAATAAATGGTTATTACTAGGAGACTTATTTCCCACATTTGTTTTCTTTATTGAACATTTATTCTGGAAATTTGTTTTTCTTTATTTAAAAACCTATTGATTTACTTTCCTTATATAAGTCATTAACACCTCACCAATAAAAAAATAATGATTTTCTTTAACGAAAAACTCCCTATTACAAAATAAATAATTTGAATGAAAAGTACAATTCTGCAAATGAGATATGATAAAAATAAAAAAAGGTAATTCTCTAAGGAAAGTAAAAAAATTTGCTTGAAAATAAATAAAAATATATTTAAAACAAAATTTGAACCAATTTAGGGGGCGAAATTTGAACTCGCAACCTTCCGCCAATCAGTCAATAGCGTTAAATTTAAGTTATCTTTCTCAAATCATTATCCTTACTGAATCAAATATCAAGAATAACTTTTGCCGGTTGAATATAGCGCATTTACATTACGATGGGATCTGGGTGAAATGTTTGAGTACGAAATAATTCCACACAGTTTCGTCGTCAGAAGAATAACCAACCGGCCAAAGAAAGTCTTGAGGTTCCATTATGTAAATGGAATTTGTGGCAAGTTTCTTAGCATTTCGATTATGAAACACATATATGGTCTCATACAGTTATGATTTTTGCAATCGCAGAACCGATCATCGCTCAAAATGTCAATAACGCTAATTCGTATAAATTACGATGATCAAAATCTGCTTTGGACTTTTGTTTGTTATCTTGATTTTTGTGGAAAATTAAATAATTTTTCACTTTTTCTTGGTATTATTATGATTATTTTCACACTGAGACCTGATATTCCAGATATTAAAAATGTTTTTCTCCAACTCAAATTTACACTTTGTACAAGAATGCAGCATTCCAAAATTGAAACCTCTATATATTTTCTAACAAGATGGGCAAACACATTGGCCGAGAACTGCTAGTTGATTTCAATTGAGAGAAAATCTCATGTTATTTTAAAGATCCATACACTTTGAAATATAATTTTAATAGTTCTGTATATTATCTGCGATTGCATATATGACGTGAACTTATACTCTAATATTTGTAAAAATGTTTAGAAATGCAACTCATTGTTTATGGGGTTCTGAATATGTGCTGTCATGACGCTGTTATAAGATTAGAATAATATTGATAATTAAAAAGTAGTTTTGAAATTGGATTTAAAACTGACACTAGAGTATTTTTTATGACCAATTATGCACTGCGATCGTAGCAAACTTATGAGTTTTTATATGGAGAGGTCATTACGTATGTTCACATGAAGAGTATCTTAATCGACTTCAGCGTCCAGAATAGAAAGAGGCAGTCTCAAGTCTAGAAGATTCATTAAAAGTAGGTAAGAATCCAGGAGACTCATATTATTAAATTTTCTAGGTTTGTCTGTTTTGAAGCAGAAGGAAATGGACAGAAGATTGAATTACGAAGTATATACACTGTCGGTACCGGTATACAATTTTTTGGTCGGTCTTTCAAAAAAGCATTTTTTAAGCATAACGAAGGTTTCATTCACAAATTATAAATACACATAATAACGAAGTGTCATTTCGCCCAAATAGTGGTAATTGCCATACCCAAAAATTAAGAAAATTGCTAACGGATTTTGTTGGAGATTACGGCTGTTTCCAAAAGTATTTTTTTCGAGAAAAACGAATCCGAAACTTTTAAATTATATCGTGGGGATTGGAAAGACAACTCTGTGACTGGTCACAGAAATTGATTAGGTCACACTGACCGACGGCATTAGCTGCGAGGTGAATCTCGACTAGGGAAGAGTGTGGATAGTACTCGGATGGGTGACCATCTGCGACGTATGGCCGGGTTATGTGTTCACTGCGTTTTAACTAATGTCGAGCTGGAGGTTTGACGCCGAGAATGATTGTGTGCATTCGATGGCCAAAATTCCAGGCAAATGCGAGTAGTTCGGATGCAGTCGGATGCAGCCGCGGGTTATCATTAGTTGTGATTAAATTCATGCAGTAATTCGAAGCCCACCTTAGTAAAAGAAAAATGTTCACAGGCCCCATATCTAGTGAAGTAGATTCATCTGGCGGTATATATACTAGTGTAAAGGACTTAGTGATACTATAGCAACGAAAGTGACCCGTGTATAGACCTCTATTTCACCGGGGTTTTAAAATAAAAAGGCATAGTACAATAGGGTTTAACCACAGTGCCACGGGACTTAAATGGACCAGCCTTACAATACAATAATAATGATAATAGGTCACACAGAAAACCCTTTAAAAAGTCTTGCGAAGGTTAGTTTTTGAGAGAAAATGTATACATCAATATTTATTCGCCATATTCTCAAAAAATATCAGTCATGGAGTCAAAATGTACAATTCATAAAATATGTATTTTAGAACAATATACAAGTTTTATGCATTGCTTTCTCCCGTGCAGAAATTGCCCCGGTTGGCCCTACTACAAGAAGTTTTCTGGTCGGATCCCGGCCGGGCTACCCCTGGTTGGGTTTCATGGCCAGGAACCGGTCGGGAGCCGGCCGGGCTACATTTTTCTCGAATCACCTAGTCGGGAGCCGGCCGGTTACTGGCCGGGACAACCCTGGTTAGATTTCATGGTCGGGAGCCGACCGGACACTGGTCAGGATACTTTTTTGTAGTAATTACACATTTTTTAACAGCCGTGACATTATCAAAGACGTATTTACGGATACTAGATGAATTATTATCTGAAAAGTATAATTTAAAGATTTATTAGATCAGCAAAACAGAAACTAGCTTTTTTAAATTAAAAAAAAAAGATTTGGTTTTTTCCAATGTTTTAACTTATTAAATAAAACTGTCATCGATTCTGCAATGTGCAACAGCAGATTTATTACAATTTTTATAATTTTCTCTATTTTCAGACAATTTTTAGTCTGTACACTTTCAAATTTACCGCCATGTCTGACACCTTCTGCGCTGGCGTCGGCGTAGACACTTATAAGTTTCAGTTTCGAACCTCGAACGAGAATGCAGTAATGCACGTTTCGTCTCCTCGAAGTTCGCAAATAAAACCGCGATCCGTAATTAAAATGAACCTTATTTCAGTAATCAGTTCGAAAACCCCACTTACTGCGTGGATAATTAGTATTTTTAATTAAATTATAGTGTTGTGTATTCATTTTTTTCCTTTCTTTCTTCCTAACCTCAAATCACCACGTGGTTTCCAAAATAAAACAATTGCTAGCAGATTCTAGGATCAATTATTGAAACTCTTCTCCAATTTCCTCACGAGAATTTATTAACTTGATTTGTCATTTAAAGTTCACCGTATTCTTTACGATGAGCCTTAAAAGACAAAACAAGTTACCAATTTCTCGCCAGAAGCAACATTTCTTAACCGCTCTGTGGCCGGATTACCCGACCGGATCCCGGCCGGTATGAAAGCCGGAATCCGACCAGTTTACCGTGACGTTTTTAGCCGGATCCCGGCCAGTATCCCCGGCCAGCGCCCGGTTTAAACTGGGGCTATCTGGCCGGCTCCCAGTCGGATCCCTGTTACCATTCCTACACGGGCTTGTCAATTTTAATTATTTACTGAAATAAACGAAAAAACATGAAATTTTTATAGTTTAATCTAGTTTTCACCTTTAAAACCACATTTGCGGGTATTTTAATGTTCATTTTTATAACCAGCGTGTCAAAATACATTGATAGACGATGTATGACAAAAATCGGATGTATGGCACACTCATTTCTAAATCTTGCGGTTCACTTCCTAATCTCTTGAGTTTCTCAATGTACTTTAATGTCTAATGGCAACCAGTAAAGAAAATTTTGTTCGGTACCGGTAGTACGCACACAACTTTAAATTAAAGAAGATTATAGAGAACGAGAGAAATAATGAAAAATATGAATAAAAACAAGTGTAATATGTGAGCTTCAATGTTGATCATAACTGAAATTTCATTCCTTTAATCAAGAATTGAATAAACACTGGTGGAAATAATTTGAGTAAAATGTTCCATTGATAAGGAATCGTATAGATACTTTTTTAAGCGTATACCAAATATTTGTGGTCATCAAAAATACCACATTTGTTACGAAACAAATATAAACAATTGCTTTTTTACAAAAATTTTTTATTGAAAACGTGTTTTGTTAAAGTATTTTCACAATTCTATAAACATTCATGTACATTAGAGTGCTCCAAAAAATAATTTTTTTCTGAAATCGCACCACTACAAATTGGTCCTCTCAATGTCAAAATGATCCCGGATTTTTTGCAAAATGTTACATGGGTATACGTAAAATTAATTTTCTTAGTGAAATACACCTTTTAGGTGCTTGGCACAATTGCAGACAAATTTAACTTTAAAATTATTATTAATTATCTGAATTTTTCATCTGACCTTTTTCATCTTTAGTTTTCACTTCCCTTTCATTTAAAATATCTTGTATATCTTCCAGTGATTTTCCTTTTGTTTCAGGTGCGATCCGAAAGAACACCAAAGTTCCAATAAAACAGCAGACTGTATAAATCCAAAAATTCGTGTAAATTCCAGATATATTATTAATCCATTGAAATATAATCTTAATAATAAACATTGAAAAATCTCCCAAAACATTAACGACTAATATAGCCGTCACTTTCACATTAATATCGAACATTTCACCCATTAGAACAAATGGTATAGAGCCGATACCAAAACTGAAAGCAACTTCATAAACAATTAAACCAGCTAGAGGTAACCACCTGATAGACTTAATATCTCTCCCAAGGTAAAATTTTATAAAGAAAAATAATCCAACTATCCCCAATCCAATCGCAGAAAATATTCCAGACAATAGAAATGTTTTTCTCCTACCAGTACTTTCGATGATTTGTGTTGATGCTACAACTGCTATTATTGTAATGCCTGACAGTATCAAGACACAATATTCAGGGGCTAAGGAAATTCTACTATAATTAAAAATCTCTTGAGTATAGGCTGAAATTGCACTCAGGCCTGACAAGTACATTGTAAGAAATGTTATCGTCACAATATAGAGGCTTTTCCTATTTTTCTTTACAAATATTAAATCCTGAAAGGCCCAATTTTTACATTCTTTACTCTCCTCTACAGCATTCTGGACTCTTCCCAGGTCTGAATTAATAATCTCTGGATTTTTAGTTCCTCCTAGTTTCATTAGACTTTCTAAAGCTTCTTCTTTTCGATTTTTGAGCAGGAGATAATATGGACTTTCTGGCATAAAAATGAATGTAAAGAAAAAAAGTACTGGTAGGAAAAGCATCGAGATGTTCATCATTTGGTATGACAGAAAAGCGCCTGCTATTTTGACAGCTAGGGATCCAGTAGTTAATGATATCTTTAATATCAAGAGAAGCTTTCCTCGTATTTTTTTATCTGAAATTTCTCCTATGTATATGGTGATGAATCCCAGGGCCACTGAATTAACTATTCCAGCGATAAATCGCGATATGTATAATGTCATGACATTTTTTGCGAAGATAATCAATATCCAGGAAATTAATTGTGGTAACGCGAGAATCAGTAAACAGATTTTTCGGCCCATGATAACTGATAAGAATGGTAACATTAGATCGCCTACTATCATTCCAATATCCAAAATTGAGGCTACCCATGATCCTTCCAATTCCGTTAAAAGTATTTCTGATTTGTTGCTTTTCAAATACGGCAGCGCTGCTGAAGTCCAATTTATGGTAGATCCGTTCATAGTAGTCAAAATAGAAGCTTGAAGTAAAAAAAAGGATAAAAACTATTTTCACACAATTTCTTTTGATCTGGTTGGAAAATAAAATTTCTTACTTACCACTGATTGCTGCGGCATATTGCAGAAAATATTTCCTTTCCGTTTTTGAACCAACATCTGTAATTTCGCTTTTTCCTCTTGTTTTGCAAATTATGCATTTAAATAGTGAGAACCAATTCAAGTATTTCATCATTTCACTTTGGATTCATTGAATAAAGTAGAGATTATTAACACAGCTAAGTGTAAATTAGGGTGCATAATAAGCCAGTTTCAGATCGATACTGTGCTTTTTATTCGGTCTGAAAAAAATATTTAACTAAGTAACGGAGTTACTTTTCAACAATGCACATTGAAAATTAGATATTGACAAACGATAAGACTTGTAGAGAGATAGTAACGAATTATGAGAAGTGGTGAACACTGAGTGTGCATGTTTATTTTATTAAAAATATTACAGCAATTGCCGCGTAAAATAAATCTTATTGTGATCAAATTAGGATTTCAAACAAAGTGCCACTAAAGTATCGAGTATGTATAAGTCCAAATGAAGACAAAACTAATAGAAAAGACCCAAATGCTTGTAGGATTTGTGTCCCAATAAGTTTTATATCCCACAAAAGTCCTGCTCAAACAGGACGGATTTTGAAGCTTTTTGGTACTTTCTTCCCATTCAAAATATACTTTTGGGACAAATGATATATGAAATATAACCAAATATTTCTTGAGATGAAATCTCGTATAAATTTTTTACTATTTTACTACTACACTCGAGAATTTTAATTGATTATAGATTGAATTTAAAAAAAGATAAGCTGGATAAATTGTTTAAGCTGCAATTCAACACAATAATAATTTTCGTATTTACCTTCACCATTTAATTACTTTTTGAAGTATTTTCGCTCACATATTCTGAATTGTCGAGACAGTGTACTTCCTTTCACAAAAGCGTGACTTCTGATACAACATTACAGACTGACTGAAACATCTTCAGTTACACTTCAAACATTTAGAACGTGATGTTGATAATATGTGCAGGCCTTTCACCTGTCTCAAGTAAGATAAAGCTGTTCCAACTCTATTTTTTTCCTTAATATAAAACCGTGTGATAACACGTATTTATATTTAGCTTTCAGATATAAGATGGCCTTGGAGGTACGAAGTTGCCTATTCGAATGAAAAAAACAAACACAGGAACGATTTTTGACCTACTGGATTGAAAAATTTGTATATACTAGTTTAAGTGAGGTGAGAAAAATGTGATTAGTTTTTTTTATCGAAAAAAGTATTCCTTATCATTAAAATGATTTAAAATATTCTTAGACTTTCTATATATTTACAAGATGAAAAGAAATAATATATTTCATTAGCAGTCACCTACCTGATTAGATTTTATTAATTTTTTTAACGAATACCATATTTATAAAATGAAAGCCGACACAACTGACAACTCTTCTCAGATTCAGTTCATTTTCTCATCAAGGATTCTCTGATTGAATTCAATATTCATTAAATTTTCAATCCTGTTTCTTTTAGAACGAAACACAATTTCTTAATTATATTGAATGAAAAGTGCTGAAAAATTGTGAATAAACAAAATAATTATCATAGCAGTTTATTCAACTTTATAAAGATTTTCAAGATTTTTTAGTGAAGTTGCATAATTTGTAACCAGTCAAAGAATCTCTAAAGTTCATTCGTTAGTTCGAAGCATTACTTACCCTGAGGATATCATTATTCGTGTCAATCGATCCTGCTTGATCGTTTATAGTCAATTCGCATTACACATTTGCTTCTAGCGTGAACTTTGCTTTTTTTAAGTGGTCGTCATGCGCTTCTGATTATACCAAGTAGAAAACGCTTTCGATTATTGATGATCTGATTCGGATGAAACTTTCGATCCGCGATCATCCAGATTTCGCTCGCAAGAACAAAAGGTAATCAATAATCGGTAAGCATTGTCATTCTTCTCATTAATTCCCTCTTTGTAAAGGTAATTTCGGACAATTTTTTTAACTTTTCTCTGATCGGCCACTCTTGTGCTTTTAACTCTTCTTATTCTCCCGTTTGTGTTCACTTTTAGACAAAGAATTAATTCTGCAATAAATTTTCATGTCATCACGGATGAAGAATATTAAAAGTATTTCAGACTTCACTTTAGACTCGTATATATAGTTTTTAATATTTTTTAATGGGCTATCAAAGTAGAATGTTAAAGAAACTATATTGTTTATATATTATTCATTATAATGTCCTGTGGCCTTTGCGTAGTTTTTTTTATATACTTTATGAGATACATAATTCATTTCGCTCGTAAATTCACAAATGAACTGAAAACTAATCACTATAATCAACAGTGCTTAGTGTCGTACTAAAATAAACGAAATACGATTACCGAACGACGTTAACGATATAGTAATAAATTTATTATTAAATTTACTTTTCTACTTTTAAAGCTATCAAAATTTCGTAGCCTAGAATAATTTTTCATTTCACACGTTTGTAAGATATTCTACAAGATCATTCATGCGTCAGGCATAAATTTCCGTGACTATAAATAACAGCAGACTGCGATACCCACATAGCACACTTTTCGAAAAAACCTGGTCTTTTCTTAGGACTTGGTCCAAGTGGCCGGGAGAAAAAACCAGGTCTGCCCTAGGTTTAGACCTATGCTTAAACCTAGGTTAAAACATAGGTTCATGTCCGTCACAATTTTTTGGTTTTTAAACAAAGTAAATTAATGCGACGAATTCTTGACAGAGAATTCTACTTTTTAAATGAAAATATCTCTAATTCCTACATATAATCGAATCAGAAAGCGATTTTTTATTAAAAATTTTAATTTGTGTAAAAAAGTGGTAGACCTGTTAGCTACTACTTTTTAAATTTTGTTTTTTTTTTTGGGGGGGATTTTGAAACATTTGTGAAAAATGATTAAGTTTTCTTAATACATTCTCAAGTGCATGCCGTTAGGCAGAAAATGTATTTATTTTAAGTTCGAAAACGTCAATTGACATCTCGAACATGAAAAAGGTACGGCGATTGGCAAGCCGCGGCCGCCTCGCAAATTAATTTGAGGTTTGGAGTTGAAGCATTCTTATATCCTTGGCGATTAATCTATGTTGCGAGAAAGGGTAGCACTAGCGCTGCACACCGACCAAATGCGGAACTAATGCTCGCAATGGGCCTGCGCGGCTGAAGGGGCATTAGTAGAGGGAAATTTAAATTAGTATCCCACGCAGTATAAAGATGATATCATTTAAAGCTTCCAAATCTAATTGATGTTAAAAAGTGGGAAATTAGCACCACATACCTTTGTTCAAAAATACACTATCGTGCAAAAGTTTACGGCCACCTCTTTTTTGATGTCTGATAAAGTTCTCTTAATTTTAATTATGTCAGAGCTAAAATTTGTTCTCCCTAAAGAGTTGAGTGCTCTAAAAATTCTGTATAAAATGAGCCCAGGATGAAGCCAATTTATCTATCTTCTAAATAGATATTGCAAAAATAGTGTAAATTTCAATGTTTTCTTAAATTTTCAAAAGCTTCCGTAATAATCAATATTTGTTAATGTTCTTGTTTGTGCTCATTTTAAACCTATTTTGCTAGTTTGTAAATATATTAAACATATAACCATAAAATTTCTATAAAAATTCCCCAAAATATATATGTATTCAATTTTTATTTTTATTTGCCTACAGATAAGATGTTTTAAAATTTTTCCAAATTCATCCTGGGCTCATTTTATAAAGAATTTTGAGAGGATTCAACCCTTTAGAGAGAACAAATTTTAGCTCTGACATAATTAAAATTAAGAGAACTTTATTAGTCATTAAAAAAGAGGTGGCCGTAAACTTTTGCACGGTAGTGTATTTAAGCAATGGTTAGAGAAAATTTCATTGACTCAAATAATTACTAAAAGATAATGTTTCCCTGGCAGTAATGGTAAATTATAACAACAAGAAAATAATTCAGTGATTCTATTAATTCAATTGCATCCGAGCAGGTCAACATATATTAGGTTTTAATTTAATTTTAATACTGTGCATGTTTTAAACATTTAATTTATAGAAAAATTATAAAAAATGTGTAGCCCTTTTTTGGGTGAATAACTTTTGTCTGTTCATTTTTTCATAGCTTGTGTCGTTTTTCAAAGAATTTAATTTTTTCACTTTTATGTTATTTTTTACGATTAAAATAAAAACTACGCATCCAATCAAAAAGTGATTTGTAACAAATTTATGGCTCTTTTTTTGGTTTACACTTTTTTTTTATTGATCTTTTTTCGAATGTTGCATATAGTTTGACCGCAAGATTGAACTTCGGATTACTTTTTTTATGGTTAAAACCAGAACCACTGGTCAAAAAATGCTGGTTAACGAACTCGATCTTTCTTTTTGATCCCTTAATTTATTGTGTTTAAAATTTCAACATAAGGGAGCCATCACATATTTGATATTACGTATAACATTAAAAAGAGGGGGGGTCGTGTTTCATTACGGTCTGTTATGTGTGTGTGGGGGGGGGGGGGTATTTT
>CAKNYM010053256.1:664533-675063 GCA_932195095.1 Andricus curvator | reverse complement strand
GTGTTTTGCCTATTGCAAGGGTCTATTCCTGTAACCCACTGGTTACAGTATATTAGTTTTTAAAGTACCGTCTTCATTAACTGAATGCACTTTGAAAATCCTGTGATCTCGGAAACCTCCAATAGGCGTTCCACCACGGTAGAGTATATCTCCATCATGAATCTCGACTTGCTCTTCCTCTGCATGTTCACTGAATACCTCCCTCAATACTGTAAGAAAAATATAGTTACTAATTATTTTGAAGATTGACAAATTATTCAATCTAAAACTACTCGATTGTACTAAATTGTGAGTCTACTAATAATTGTCCAAGAAATTAAATTTTGAATTTTTTTCATAATCCTGCTATAAATGGATGTAGAAAATTTGTTTGACAAAAGGCGAAACATGATTGAAACTCGTGTTTGAGCGCTAAATCCAACCGTCATCTGACTTTTGCGATAGCTCACCCGGTTCTCAAAATAAATAGAGAAACGGAGAAAAAACATAAAAGAGAGGTTGTTTAAAAATAATACTAAGATAAATATTAACTTTTTATTATTTAAATATAGGTGTCACTGTTTTTGTTTCTCAGTGGAGAAATAATATTAAAAAAGTTTATTCTTTGGGTAGCAAATTCAATGGCATTCAGAAGAATTCACTCGAATTCATGATTATTCATGGAACTAAGGTGAATTCATGGGAATCTAATTGTCTACGTTCACTTGTAGCGCGATTATTGATTTTTCGAAAATATTTTTGACTCAAAAAAACTAAAAAAAACTGACTTGCGGGTAAGAAGTGAAAATCGGATTCAAATTCATCAGTTCAGTACGAAAAAACTTTTACAGAAACGACACTTCCTATTTTATATAGACATAGGTCACATTTTGTTGTGCATTGATAATTAGGAAAGAAAACTATACGTTTACGCAGAATTTTTTAATATTCGTTTGAGATTGTATTTTAGTTTTTGAATTACGTTCTTCATTATAAACTTCTGCGAATGGATAAACCACTCCAAAAATGCGCATTCCATGAGGACGTCCATCTTGGAACACTACTCCATCACGTGGCGCTGACGTGGCCCCAGGCTGGGGCACTTGATTATGATGCGGCTGTGTAGGAATTGATTCTGTAAGAAGAAATTTAGCGATTTCTAACTAAGGAAGTGTTTTAATTCTCAACAATCCCCAAAGTTATTGTAAATAAAGATATGCTGAATGTCAAAGTCAGTTAATATTAACATGTGACTCTAAGCAGGAAAAGAGTTTGTCCAGATATTTATTTAAACATTATTTTTAGGTGAACACAAAGTATTTTTTAGTTTTCGATTTTGGTAAACTGTGATAAAGTCTTGTATAATAGCACAATAAAACATAACTTTTAATGCAAACCTTGCGCCTATATATATATCTTGCTGGAAAGGGTTTGCATAGGAAGGGAATAGCATGAAATGAAAAAGGAAAAATTATATATTTTTCCTACAAAATAATTTTTTAATATAGTCAATAACTGGATGTAGGATGATATTTTAATATATAATTGATTAGGTATATTTTATTCTACTTACGGACAGTTATTTTCAGAAATATTATAAAAGTGTAGAGCAAAGTAGAAATAAAGAACCTCATTTTGCTAGAGACACATAACTGATTTAAAAAAAATTTTGAGCAGGAGCTGATAAGATCTTGAATATTTTACTTCCAAGCAGTTATCTAATTTTCGACAAAAATTATTACGTATATTTAAGAGGTGGGATGGAGTTAAGGAAATAAAGCGTTGCATAAGGCGCTTTTTTTGCTATACAATAAGCAAAATTTATTTCTTGTAATACGTGCACAAAAAGTCCCCCTTTTTATGACTTTTAAGGTCTACTCTCTAAATCTGAATCAGTGGAAAGTCACTGATTCAAATAGCTAGAATCAGGTCACTGACAACCAGTGAAAAGTTACTTATTGATTCAGTGAAAGTTTAAATTTTGAGAGTTGGCAGCACTGCACCACGTCAATTTCGCAGTCATAATAAAATAAGATTTTAGTAGATTCAATTAAATAATCATAGTAAAAACTTAAAAGCCATAAATGTGGTCAAATATTAAAAAATGTGAAAAGATTTGATGCTTCTAAATGACAAAAAACCTCACATATTTCTTTACTTCCAAGATTAGACTGTTATGTGCACACCCGTCAAGTAAGTACTTTTTATACGAGTTAGAGTATATTTTTCCCGCAGTAAATTCAGCACACTTACAGTCCGAAAATTCAAAAATCTATTTCTTAACAAAATTAGTTTTGCTACTTAAGTAAAAGAATAACAAAAACGCTTTACTTTAAAACTTAGAGGTTATGTCTCGCATAATTTACTCTGGGTTTTCCCACTTGTATGACCAAGAACTATACCGTCTAAATAATAAACAAATTATGACACGATTATAATAATAATATTCAATATGTGCCTTAAGCTATCCCTTCCAGGCTGGAAGGGACAGTTAGGTGTAGGTACTTGAAAGACCTCAACTTATTTTAACCAAAATGTATCAGGTGTTTTTTGAAGTTAAAGACGTTCAATAAGTCTCAATAAATTTTCAAGAACCAACAAAATTAAGTGTTAATGCAAAAATTGGACGAATTTGATCTTCAAAATCAACACTAGAAACGTCCTCAGTAAATCTTGGTTCTTTTATAAATGAAATTTTACTTTCTTGCGAGCAATATTATTAATTTTCTTGTACGCCCCTGAGAAAAAAAGGCTCGTCATCGTCAATTGATTCAATTTATTTCAAACTCTTTATAAACATACGTGAGATTTTTTGAATTCAATAAAATGCAATATTAAGATTTACACGTTATAAATTTCTTAGTTAAGTAATTAATTGTAAGTAATTAATTGAATTTTATATTTATAATTTTTGTTTTGTATAAATAACGATGAAATAATTATAGCAGTTTAATTTGGTTTTAATATTAAATGCAATATCTAGAAAAATGAAATATTGAGAATTTTCAGTGATATTCATTATTTTTTATATTGTCTTTTATTATCATTAAAAAATATTAAAGCTTTTTTAAATTTAGGCAATTGTATCTTTCAGTCCAGTAGAACTTGAAAGTAAGGAGTCCGAGTTTACGGCATGCCTAGAACTGATGGCCTCAGAATTTGGTGACGCGGGAAGCGCGGAAGGCGCTGCTCAGTCAAGCGTGACAAATAGATTGAGAGCCGCACTCTCAGCGCGTTAGTTAAATAATGTCGCGTCATGCCTCTGAATACAACAGAAATCGTTAAGGCGGCCCTGCCTGTTTACTGTTGGACTGCCTGGATTTACGGTGAAGGCCACTGCAAGAAGTGTCCGAAATCGTGCGTAATTCCAAGTTCCAGTGTACTTCACGTTACCTACACGTTACTGAACTGAAATAAAAGTGAAATGCTAGTTCTTTCTATGCCGGAAGAAGCAAAAACTTAAGTCTCGGGTAACACTGGCGGAAACTACGACACTAAATTCTGGTCGCTCATTAAAAAGTATAAGTATGACTATTATTATAAGTACGATTATAATTCTTTCGTAGATTTCTTTCCGTCATAGATTTTTTATATCCTTCAATTTCTTTTCCTTCATCGACTTCTTCTAGTCTTTAGCCTCAGGGTCTTCCTGGACGTAGTGCCTTTCAATTAGATTTTTCGATGAAAGAATTACGAGCTGATTTTGCCTAATACTTTCTAAATACAAAAACAAAAAGAGTGAAAGAAACATTAATTTCCTATTTTTAAATATGAACGCTGCAACTAAGACGAGTTCATATTTTCCAAGTTCACGGAATCTTCAAAAATAAGTTTCGCTTTCAGTGTTTGAAAGTCTGAAAGGTTTCGTAAAAGTGTGAAAGGCTTTCGAGGACCATTAAAATAAATATATATATATATATATAATAAATATATATTTCTCTATCTTGTGACTGTAATTATGATGAATAATTGATTACAAAATAAATGTGTTGGAAAAGTGGCTTCATGAAAAAAAAGCAAGGATAATTAGGCCAAACAGATATGGAGCACTAGTGATCGATGAATTTAATTTAGTGTAGTAATATGATAATAATAATCATTATATATTATACCTGAAATATTACATACTATGATTAAAGACTATAATAAATACTGAAAGTTAAGAGGGGAGCTCGAGAAAGTTAATTGTTTTGACTAAAACCCTACAAGTCTAACAACAATTTTTTTGAAACCCGTTATATTTATTTTAGCGTTCATTAAACTATAAAATTGAGATAATATGATATAAAAAACCTAATTATTATTATAATCTAAATATAATTAACTATTTCCAAACCCATCTCTTTATTTTGCATTATGAAGTATTTTATCCAAAGTACATATGCAAACTTCACAATTTGATTTTTTAGTCACATTAAAAAAAATCCGGTTACTTTGAAGGATCATATCTTAGCGCCTAATGAAGATAGAAAGATCATTTTTTAGTTTTCTCAGAATTTGGTCTTGCTTATTTTGCTCTTAGAAATTTTGTTCTTAAATGTGATGGGAAGGGTCAATCTACGCAAAACAAGATTTTCAAAATTTTGTTTAAAAATATTTCGGGGACACGTGGCAGTCATCTCTAGTAAAATTGGAACTTACATCAAGACCACTAAATAAACCGTAGAGTGTGTTCCAAACTGAGTGACTGTTTGGATTTTCTCAGGCGTCGGCAAATATGTGTAACATAGCCAAAAAGAAATATACCTACTTTTTTGTTGAGTCATTTTTCAGTCTTCGGAAACGTTTTGAAGATTTTTGTAGAAGTAATATTGAAGTGACAAAACTGTAAATTCAACCTAAGGATTCGCCTGGGAGGCCACCCTACTCTTTGTTGCAAACATTTGGATCTGTTTGTATTTCGAGTCTCAAAACAGAATTCAGCTTGGCGATTTATTGCACTTGTCATAAGGTCTTCACATGTGAACCTAAGTGCAAACTTACAGTAAAATTATCAGTTTTTCCCCATTTTTAATACGCGTTTATTTATTGTAAATCTTTGATCATCTGAACTTTGCATTTTTCTATTTCATTCTAAAAGGTTTAAAGAATATTCTGTATATATACTTCACGCAAACTTAACCAAAGCGTGCGAATATTCGATAATATTAATGTAATGCGAAAAGTTGACAAAATCCATATTGAAATCTATGGAAACAAATAAGTCCCAAGCCGAAAAATGACTCTGAAAAACGAAAGAATAGGTATGTCTTCTACTAGGCTATACATATTTGCCAGCGCCTGTGAAAATCCAAACAGCCACTTGTTTTGGACCACTCTAATAAACCGTTTTGGAAAAAAACGCACTCTACCTAATTAAAATGGTAAAAAGGCCTTCTTTGTACGAGATGCCTGGACTAAATCGGAATATAAACCTTAATATATAATTGGCAAGGAAATTATTACAGAATCCAATGAATATAGCTTTATGTAATAGATAATTTTATAATCACGTGGTTTCACAATTACATAAATTGCAGTTCGCGTACACCGAGTATTTGGAGGATCTGTATGTTTATTAATTGACGGGGCTGGACGTAATTCTCTGAATGGTCCCTTTCCGTTTTATTGGCACGAGGATGACATTCAAGCGTTCATTTGCTCCTTTGGCACTTTGACTCCTTTGCCTCGTCGCCAGCCGTTCACTCGATTTCTGGTGTGCAATCAGTAGTAAAAGCGGTTCTTACATAATCTGCAACCTGTCCTCTTGAGTCCACGACTTCTACATGTCATATTCATGTGCGTATATGGAACGCTTGCTGCATACATCCCTACATGTTTGGTAGTTACGACGACCTGATCACCGATGTGTATTTTTGCTGCACAGGGTTCAAACGGTTTGCTCGAGTACTCTGTTGCAATTTTACGCCGCTCGTATGCCTACAATTCGAATCGTTTATAAGCATAAACATCCATATGGAGAAAAATGGATAGCCTGACCCTCTAGACTCTAGATAGTTAGTCAAATCTTGCAGTGTATTCCAGAGGGTCAGATCCATACTATAATATTTGAGACCGAAGCAATTTCAAATCAGGCAGGTTCTACACTTCAAGTCACAGAATCTTTCGGGGAAAAAATATGTTGTTTTTTTGTGAGGAAATTAGGTGATACATATTTTTCCGATTTGAGCAAAAAAAAGTCTACGATGTTATGTGTATTTGAACACTCAGAGAAAAAGTTGTCTTGAAACAAAAGCATCGTCTTCTTGCCTGTTTTGTGTTGGACGACGTGAATATATGTTTTATACCAACAGAATTATTTGGCTGCAAGATTAGCTGAAGTTAGTAGCATAAGGAAATTTTTTGCTGCAAAAGGATTCCTGTTGTCCTTTTGTCACAACAGGACATTTCTCTGAGTGAATGTTGGGCTGCCCGTGTAGAAAATTATCGGGGCAGACTTGCGTCCAGTTAGGTCTAGATCGTCTAATCTAAATGGTCTTTTCGGGCTCTAATCGGGTGCTGGCTAGCCCATCACAAACAAAAAACTTCTAATTTTTAAATACAAATATTTTTTTGCAAATTTTCATTAATATCCAGGGTGTTTGTAAGTTTGAAAAATGAAAAATCTACATAAAAAACAAAAAATATTTTTAGGGACAAAAATTCTCCTGGCTACAAAAATGGTTCAGCCCTCCGAAAGCGCATAGGATATCTGCTTTATATAAGCAGAAACTGTAAAAAATATGGGAAAAAATGTTAAAAAGTGGCGTTTTTCAGAAAATCATTTTTTTTTTAATTTTGTAAATATGAAAAAAATAATTTCTGGAAAAACTTTGTTTCTAATATTTTTTAAAAGATTTTGCTAATAGATGAAAACATCCTATAATCATTGTTCCAAAAAACATAAGTTTGAGATTTTTCTTGCAAACGATTGAAAGATATCGCAAGATCCCTCTTTTTGGTTTGAAAATTCCACTGTTTTGGTTAAGGATTCAACTATGTATTTTGTAGAAACTTCCTTTTTTTTGTTCTAATTAAACGGATTTTATTTTTAAATCAAACTCTCTTTTTTTTAATATCATATATTAAAGTTTTCGTTAAAAATGAATCTTTTCCGGTTGAAAGTTAATTCTTTTTCGGTTGAAAGATAATTTAAAACAATTTTAAAGTCTACTATTATAATTTGGGTTCAAAATTTATCTCTTTTGGTTCAAACTTGAAACACTCTGTTTGAAATTCATTTGTTTGTTTGAAGATTTAATATTTTAGTTAAAAATCCATCTCTTTGGATGAAAATGTAATTTTTTTGTTGAAAATTCGTCTTCTTGATTGGAAAATTCATTTGTTTCGGTTGAGGATTCAACTATTTTGTTAAAACTGTTTTTGGTTTTGGATTACATTTTTTTTTTTTTTTTTTTTTTTTTTGAAATATCAAATATTACACTTTTTCATTAAGAATTCATCTTTTTTGGTTGAAAGTTAATTCTTTGTAATTTAAAAGTCTACTATTATATTTTGGGTTCAGCATTAATCTCTTTTGGTTTCAAGTTAAATTATTTGGTATAAAATGTAACTATTTTGCAGAAAATTCATATTTTTGGTTTAAGAATTACATAATTCGGTTAAAACTTTTTTCTTCCTTGGTTGAAAAATCTTTCTTAGTTGCAAATCTATCTTTCTGGGTTGAAAATGCATTTTTTTAGGTTAAAAATGCTACTGTTTAGTGGAAAATTAATCTATTTTGGTTGGTAATTTAACTATTTTGTTGAAAATTGGATTACTTAGTAGAAAGTTGAACTACTTTGCTAAAAATCTATTTTTTAATTGAAGATTTATCTCATTTGTTGAAAATTCATCTTTTTTAATTAAAACTTCAATCAGTCGATAAAATTGTTTTTATTTTGTTGAAAATTCGGCTTTTTGGTAGTAGAAAAATAATCTTCTTGGTTTGTAAAAACATCCTTTTGGGTTGGAAATTCAACTTTTTTGTAGAAATTTATTACTTTTGACTTGAAAATTCAAGAATTTGGTTGAGTTTTGTATCCTTCTTGACTAAAAAATCTTTCTTGGTTGAAAATTCAACTCTTTTGTTGAAAATTCGCCTTTTTGTTTTGGGCATATATCGTCGTAGGTTGATATACCATTAAGCCATTTCCCTTTCAGGGTAGGCGTGACACTACCCGATTCGGGTAGTGTTTCTAGGTGGATAGTTTCTTGTAGTAAATAACTATAAGTGTGGGCTCACCACATCCACGACGGGCCAACAGCACGCAGTATTCTCGAATGGTCACCCATCCAAGTACTAACCGCGCCCAACGCTGCTTAACTTCAGTGATCGGACGTGAACTGGTTTTTTCAGCGTGGTATGGCCGTTGGCAATTTTTGATAATTGAATTATTTGGTTGAAAATTCAACTTTTTTGTTCAAATTTTTTCTCTTGCTTAAAAGTTTAACTATTAAGCTGTGAATGCCACTGTTTGGTTGAATATTTGTTTGTTTGTTAACAATTCAATTATTTACTTGAAAATTCATCTTTTTCGATTCGATATAAATTTTTTGTTAGAAATGCAACTTTTCAAGACCAAAAGTCAAATGTTTTCTGAAACATTCGACGTTTTATCTTAAAAATTCAACTTATTTGATGGAAATTAGGTTTCAATACCTGGATAATGCACGTAAATATCAAGATCTTATACCTACATATCTAGATCGTTTTTCCACAGTTAAAAATCCAGATATTGAGTCTTAATATTCATTTTTCTCCATTTCGGAATATGATACCTACATTAATTTTATTTGAACGAATATATTCTTGAAAAATCACCTTATTTTCCTTGTTTTGAGAGCCTTTCTGGCTGTAAAATCTGGTTTGGCTGAACTTCTAGATAGTCACATCTTCCAAAGCACGAAACAGTCATATAGAGGAGCATGGCTCTCAAATACAGTATGTATTATCCTTTAGAGTCTTTAGACAGTTTGCTAGATCTTCCAGAGCATTCCAGAAGGCCAGACCCACTTTAATATTATTTGAGAGTCACTTTTGAAAGTAATATAATATTTTACTCCTTACATGACTGTCCTATATATAGCCATTGTAGAGGGTCAGGCTGATTCAAATATATAGAATACCTGACCATCTACATAGTCAGCTACATCTTCCAGAACACCTCAGAAGGTCAGGCATAATATATTTGACAGTCGTGACTCTCCCATATACAGTCATCACAGAGGGTCAGGCTATCATTTTTCCGATACTTTTGTAATGATTATATTTTTATTATGGAGATAAAATAAATAGAGTTTGGGAAGGATCGAATCAGTTTTAACGGAAAAAAATTGATAGCTTGATTATCTATGATTAGTGTATACGGTACAGTCACATAGTTAGTCATATCTAGTTCATATCTCAAATACAGTACGTCTGAACCTTTAGATGTTCAAGTACATCTTCCAGAGAACCTTAGGGGGCAGGCCTACTCCTCTGAGAGTCATAACTCTCTATAACATTGTACCGTATACGTATACTGCACGGCTCACCACTTTCGACAGGTGTAAACAGACACGACAGTCAGTCAGTCGGTAGGTAGAGGGAAGTAAAGAACTCGGGTCGAGTTCGACGAACAATTTTTAGGGACTATTTAACCTTAACCTATTCCTCGTGACTGAGATTGTCAGTTATGTCAGTCAATGACTGACTTCTGGTGAGCTCTAACGTAAACTCATCATCGAGGATCAGGCTGACCCTTAAATATAGTACATATATGCAGAACACTCGAGATAGTTAGCTAGATCTGCCAGAGGGCCTGCCTATCTATTTTTCTCTGTTCAAACTGCTATTTAGAACATTCTTTAAAGTCCGTCTTGTGTTTTTTTTTTTCGCTATGTACATTACGCACATCATAAAGTAGATACATCCATAAATTCTTAGATCGTATAAAATGTCCTTAAAAGAAATTCCTTTACATATTCGAAATGAACGCATTAGAATTTGCAATAATAAAGGCATCGAAATTTAAAACCACCAGTTTGAAAGTCTTGAATGTTTGATTCTCCGAAATTAAAAAACCTGCAATTTTGACGCTCAAGATTCCACCAGAGTTAATTTAAGCCCAGCACCTCCAATTGGAACGTCACTGTACTTCTCTTACATGTTCCTCGTTTTCGTTATGCAACTGGTCTGCCCTAAGGCCACTCATTCAAACTATACTTACCACTTGAAAGATACGTATACCTTCCCTGCGTACTCTCTCACGCTAACATTTGTTTTCTCTTTTCTTCTTTCTTTCTGAAAGACACTCGTTTAGAGAATTGTCAGTCAGGCACGGGTTCTGTATTGGGTCGTTTTTCCTTACCGATTGTTCCCGATTTTCGCAAGCAACTTCGTCATGATCGACAACCTTACGAAATGTGGAGCGTGTCTGAAAGCAATCGACAGCGGCTGACATTCAGAGACAAATAAACTGCCTTGAGTTTCCACTCAGTCTCGGTTATTTTTTTCTCCCAAAACATTTCTGGCCAACCTTTTATATATATATATATATATATATATATATATATATATATATATATATA